>JASANE010000874.1:0-15648 GCA_030248225.1 Trileptium ribeirensis
AGAAAGCACATATCAAGTTTACTAATGCAAATACCCTGCTTTCCAACTGAGGGTTGGCTCCAGACTAGGGTTAACAGAAAATGCTAAGGTTGACATCTCTAGGTCAGGTCAAGTTCGGGAGCCGTTATTCTTTTTTGGATTCGTTGCACCTGTCTTGCTTGATCATTTTTGTTCAGACGTAGACATGTTGCTTGGTTATAAATCGACACGATCGAATTTGCTGCATTCATGCCGAGTTATTATGAAGATCCCAATACAACCTAAGTGACTGAGATACAATTGAAGATGGAATCAGGAAATTCCTCAAAGCTTTAGATGAAAATAGTGCCTGACAGATCGACGAAAAAATTTCACCACATACCCTTCCCCGCACTCGTAAGAAAAACGTGGATTCAGACAGTAACTAAAACATGAGGTTATACAGTCTTATGTGTCAGTACACTAGTAACAGTGCTAAAAGTTTAGGAAACAGTGCACAACATATGTGTCCAGATGACATATGTTCCAAATGCTCCCGTGATCCGTCTGCCCAATTCGGGTGGCTTTTTGGCACATCTACAAACAAATTTGAAATAATCGCTCCACATTTTGGTCTAACTGGACTAAGTAATTTCCCATTTACATAAGCTTTAGGCCTTTAGCTTTGAAAATCAATAGTGACCTGCCAACGCTTCGGCGGTGGCAAACACAAATGTCTACGGCAGTCTCCTCGCTTTATAGATGAGGATGTCTCCAGCTGTTGTGAAAATGGGCAAGGATTGGCGACTGGCAGTAATCATCTGGCGGATGCCATGTCCTTCTGTATGGCCGTAGGTTTAGCCATTAGGGTACAAACGACACCTCCGAAGCAGGACCAAGGAAAGATTTGGAACAATTCCGAACAATTTGAGGACAGTGTGTGTCACAGTGCCTTCCAAACGTATCGAAAATACTAGCACATGTTACATGGTACCCTTGTGGTAGCGCCCTAGTTATAAAAAAACTAAGCAGGAATGTGACTATGTTGAACCGAACTTATTCTTGTCCCGAACTTTTGTCGACCGTGTATTGAAAGTTTCTAGAATAACCGATGCAAGCTTTCTAAGATCTCTAGGTCCAACCCTGTGGCTTAGGTGTATCTAGCCATCGGTTATAGAAGAAACGAAAGAATTGGGGTGGGTGCGGAGACACCGATAGCACTCACATTATCCGTCGGGAGCCCTTCACATCATTCTGTGGGGTCTCACTTCCTAGACCCGGCTCTGGTAGTTTTATTAGCTTGTTGAGAGTTTCATTCTCTGTGACCGAATTATATATAATGACTTGGTCGCGAGCATATTGTTGCACATTCTATATGCGAATATACCTAGAGACAGATGTTTTCTTTCTATTTTAAGCTGCTCGAGCTCAAAAACTTAGTTTTTAGTTTAATAGAAGAACCGCATCTGTTTTTGCATTTCAGTTTCTTTAGATTGTTTTCTCACGACCGTCACTGCTAATATAAAAGCTATAACTTAAAGCTACACATAACAAACTATTACCATTGAGTAAATAAACTACTTGTTCAATTCTACGTTTTATTTTTTGTAGATTCATTTATAATTATTATATATTATTCTTATTTCAGCCGCTTTAAATTCAAAATTATACATTTCTGCTGAGTAAGATTGATTGACAAATATGACCACAAAGAAAGACGATTTTAGAATGGAGAGTTGGAAAGTAAAATAGGTTAAAATCACTCATGGCGCAAACTGAAAAGGAATAGAACAACAAATTTGTGTTTCGTTATCCGTTTTTGACGCTAGAAGGTGACAGTTTTGATGATAAAGATTGAAACTAAATGTTTCCCTACAACCCAACGAGTCGTTTCAGTAGAAGAATTTTAAAACTAGCATCACTAAATCAAAGCCGACTCAATTGAGTCGTTCCCAACTTAACTCAATAAATGAATACAAATATAAATTAGTCCCAGAACTGTCTGAGAGTCTGTGAAATCTGACCCTTACTAAGTATAAGATTGATTGCTTGCTTAGTCAAACTTCAGGGGCAGATCTAGAATTTTTGAAAAGGGGGTGGCTATGATAGAAATTTTTCATCCTATCGGCATATGCATTTTTCATGAAACAAATTATATTAACAATAATAAATGTTTTTTAGATTTACATACAATAGTTGGTGTGTATGTCAATGGCTTTTTGCCATTGAATCTAAAAATAGCTATAAATAGATGTACCTATAATTACTACCTACTACTTGTAGTAATAAAATATAACTAGCTGGCCCGGTGCCGCCCGGGCGTGGAAAAGCTTTGCAGCATAGTAGCCTGGCAAATTGATTAGCATTACCAATGTGAGTTTTTTTGCGAAGGTTATACTGAAGGCTCGAACAGCCCGAATTCCTCAAATTCAAAGAACTTAGTGGACAACTTTGATCAGGCTTCATTCAGAAGAACGGAATAATTTTAGCTATCATCTGTAATGAAGCCGTAAGTAGTGGTCATCATTTTGAACCAATACCCGGCTTTCGTTTAGGCGATAGTATAAAGAACTTACATACAGACAGACCTTATAAACTCTGTTTCTCGCACAATATAAAGCAAACAAAAATCATTCGCTTAATACACACATTAATACATACGATGTGTTCTCTTAACAGGTGACAAATTTGCTTCACACCAACTGTAAAAAAGTGTATGTTGTTTTTAATATTGCCTTCCTTCTCGCACGTCCCTCACGTAAATACAATGTCTGAATGTAGTCTGTGCGGCATAATGTGAGATTCGGCCAGCTCAACGACCCATATGAATTGAGATTTAAAGCGATGCTGTCAACTCAGACAACTGTGCGTTGGATTTGTCGAAGGCAGTTATGAACTTAAGTGCTAATGTCGAACCCACGTCCTCGCATCGATGGCAAGGACCGGACGCTATGCGCTTTCGGCGCAATCTAAAATAAGATTTAGGCATTAGGCAAGTCTATTAGTATGATAAAGATAGTCTCAAAGATTGATATTTTTGCAATTCAGCCGTACATTCAAACCTTGGATATTCGGCCTGAATCACACACAAAAGTAGTTCCGGCGTCTTGAAACTGCGTAGAAAAACTGTGTTGTAGTACGCTTGGGCAACGTCGGTACTTCAAGTTGGTAGCTACCACTACACCAAAAGGCGGAGAGACGTGAGCAGCGAGGGATAAAAACGATCAAAGAAGGGTGTTACTTGTCTTATTCACATAGCACAGCACTCATTCTTTTATTGCACTACACTATGGCACATCTCGACCATAAAAAAGATTAGAGGCTAATAAAAACACTTGCATATCGGTGGAATAAAACACGGTCCTCCTGCTGAATAGTATGTGCTTCTCTATGGCTGTGAGGCATGGACGTACAATGAGGAAATCGAGAAAAAGATAAATGTTCTGGAAATGTGGTGTTACAGAAGATTGTTGGGTGTGAAGTGGATGAACAAACGGACGAATGAGTCAGTACGACAACAAGTAGAAAAAGCGGCAGGTAGACATCAGCGCAGCGTTCTTGAGATTGCTAAACAGAGGAAACTCCGCTGGTTTGGACACGCAACTAGGCATCCAGTAAATCTAACATTAGCAAACGCCATATGCATGGACGTGTGGATGGAAAGCACAGGCAATAAAGACCCAGGAGGAGCTGGCTGGATGACATTAAGAGGACGGGGATGAGCGTTTCGAATTCAAGTCGAGCTACGCTGGACCGGAAGGAATAGAAAAGACGAACTCATTGCGCATCCACGAACCTCAACGGTCTATGAAATTGATGATGATAATTAGCTAACTCCCAAATTATACCTCCTGTAGGCTTGAAAATATGTTTCTAACCGCAGTTCGACTTTGCTGATTCACAATATGTATCGGTTTTGATAATACTTATGACAGAGTTCAAAAACAAACATTCAGATACATAATACACAGATGAAAATACTTCTCCTCTTATATATATATATATATATATGTATATATATACATATATATATATACATATATATATATATATATATATATATATATATATATATATAGATTTGTGTATTTCATCGGTATAATAAATATGGGAAAAATATTTTTGGCGTTGCAAGGGAGGGGGTGGCTAGCCACCCAATCCACCCTCCTAAATCCGCCCGTGAACTTACACTCAGACTGAACGATAACTTGACTTTATAGTAGCGAGTCTGTAGGAATGGGTCCACTGAGCTAAATTTGTGTCAACGTAATTACTAATAGTCTATTTTACTGTGTACAATTCCGGCCCAAGAAGTCAACAGCCTTCTCGGAACGTAGATAAGTTGAGATAACTCAAATGTCGCCCACGAGCTAAGCGTTCAGGCAAGACATATATCTATGGCAAAAATCAAAACGATTTTATAAAACCCAACACGGTTTTACATCTCCTAAGTCTTTGTATGTGTAAAAAGATGCTTCTTGTCCGCCTTCCGATTATTTCCGCTGTGAAACACCATGCATAATCGTATTTTAATGATAAAGTTTTGTTGCTTTAGTCGCCGCTTTATCTCGCACAGAACCTATATCGCCTAGCCGAGTCATATAAAGCTAAGTTTTGAAATAGATTATTTAGCTATTTTGAAATAATATTTCTTATATATAACGTTTAACCATTTATGTTCGTGTGGAAAGCTCACACTGCCGACGTATTAATTGCACAGTGGTGTTTATACTTGGGCGCACATCGCACGGGGAAAGAGTAAGGAATGCATCCCCTCTAAATTAGGGAACCTGGTGTAACATTATCCCCTTATCATGAAACTAATTCAAAGTATTTCATAGCAGGTATAGGGCCGCCGTTAGCACCTCCCATACCACCAGTTGGGGTGGGCTCACACCCTGTGTACCCCTTACATTTTGGATTTTTCACTTAAAACCGACGATTATTAGAATTTGTCTTCAGAAATGAAGCACTAAAAGTCTTGAATTTTTGCTAGCTTCCCCTATTTTTAATACAATTTTCCTAAATTTTAGCGTATATCTGCCAATCTTTACTGCCATTCTGGCATTTTGGGCAAATTTCCCGAAATCTGCGGCGTGCCTTCGGCTCGGCGGGAGGGTGAGGGGTGGAGCCCCAGATGGCCCGCGCATCATAGTCCTGAGGGCCTTACATCCTAACTCCGGCTCTGAGCAGCTGAGCAAGCAGTTTAATCGAATCCCCTCGAAATTCAGAGCGAAGCTTCACCACTGCTTAGATTGTTCAGAGCCTAAAAGAAGACTCAAATCATAAATTTGACAGCAAAATTCGCAGTTTTTTTCTTAAGTCTAGAGCCAATAAAACCGTATATTTACACACTGTTGAAAAAGATAGGAATTTTACTGCAACGCTATCCTTTGTGTTGGTGCTGTATGGGGCTAATGTTACTTCGCACATACAAACTAAAAATATTTAATCTAGCTTTGAATTTGGGGGCAAGCTATAACAAAACATATGTGTAGACTTAGTTAAATATAACACATTTAGAGTGAACTAAAACAAAACACGCATGGGTAGGTGGCCATCTCAGCAAAAACACGTAACAAAGCCACACTCTTAAGATGCAAAAGCTCATTAATAAACATAAAAGATCGTCTGCGTTTATCTTCCGGGGTACGGACGAACGGTGGGACTGAACCTTCAGCTTAATTTCTGGAGGGGGTTGCAACCCCTTGCCCCGTGGTCCTGAGTTCCTCAATTGATATAGAATTTAAACAGTTAACACAGTTCTTTGATCGGCATAGTGTTGAGAAACGCCAGTATCGTAACTTAAGGAAAACGCTCAACAGTAATTAATCATGAAATATATAAAAGCTTATTACACAGTCGTTAACTGGCGGCTGCTGGCTTAAGTCGTTAACTGGCGGCTGCTGGCTTAAAATTTTATGGGCCGGCCGACAGCTGACCGTTCGACTTTAAAGCAAGTCATTGGCCAGCATTAGTAAGTGTACCAAACGCAGCAACCTCGATTATTCAAGTTTTTTTATTTCATCTCTGTGCAACATTAACAAGTATTGTATCTTAATGCATAGCATATAATTCCCTTAAGAAATCACAGAATATAATTTCAATACTGTCATAAAAGGTTGCATATGCATTTAGTTTAGTATCAATATAAGTTCAACTTAAGTTCACAATTCCATGTATTATATTCTAACTATAAGAAACGTTACAAACCAATGGTTCGATATAAAAATGGTACTTCCTTATGGTCACTGCTAAATTTTCACGAAGTTTTAGATACGAAAAAAAATAAGGTAGTAAAAAAGCAGGTGTTTCACTCTTTTTTTTCAAAAATATATACCTTACTCAGTGATCAATGTCTCTGTGGGCAGACAAAGTTTCCTGATTGAAATTCGATTCAACGACAACGGCCGGGACTTAAAATTGAAGTTATTCTATCAATATCAAATTATCAAATTAGACTAAGAGTTACCCTAACGAGCTGTTAGCCCTGAATCAGTAGGTAATACTGAAAAAGTGTGGGGGCTAACTGATACTTCAGCCCCCACCCTGAGGATTGGGGGGCTGTAGCCCCCTCAGCCTCCCGGTTCCGCCGCTATTGAGCAATATAGCTGATATTCGGGTCATTTTGTAAGTAGATGGTCACTATAACAATGCAAATTACGTATTATACACTAAATTATATATTTAGCACTCAGAATTCACCATCCTCGCGGTAAGACAAGCTTATGGTATTATATTCATGTTTTGGCATGCGGCTGAGCCATCACGTGTTTTCGTTTATTAAGCCTAATTTAAAATACGCATTATTGTGGTTTCGTTCAAAACAGTTATAAAAATATCCCCTTAGTAATTTATTTTATCACATATTTTATTGACTTCGTGTTCATGTCTATGGTTTAAATGACTTTGTTGCGTGTCTTTTAATTGCTCAAGGGAATACAGTTGTTGCAACACATGTTTATTACTGCTAGTTCCAATATTAGCTGGACTTTTCCTTTTTGTCGCTGCCGTCAGGCTTTGACTTCGTTTTAGAGATTTGTCATATTATGCATTTTTACATAGTTCCATACGAGCGGTACATTGTTACTAACTTTGCAGCAGGATAGTGATATGCAGTTTAGTCTTTCCAAAGTATTAAATGTTTAAGTATGTTAAATATGTTCCAATATTTAGTCTCGAACATTTTGTCACATCACTCGTCAAAAACAGCGCTGGACTTGGGACGTGAGGTTATTGGAAATCCCACTACGTTATTTTACACTATGAAATTTTACAACCAGCAATGTCATAGTATCATTATAGCAAGCCATGTATTGTGTATAATATATGTAGTACGTAGTGATAAGCGAACATATGTAAATACTATAAAAAACAGCGCTGGACTTGGGACGTGAGGTTATTGGAAATCCGACTACGTTATTTTACACTATGAAATTTTACAACCAGCAATGTCATAGGATCATTATAGCAAGCCATGTATTGTGTATATAATATATGTAGTACGCAGTGATAAGCGAACATATGTGAATACTATAAATCAAATTATAGTTTAAGCTTCCTAATATATTGGCTTCGCATGATGTTATATTTTAATATCAACTCGGTCAATAGTTCAGCACCATTTCTGATTGTGCAGGTTGAGGGCACGGCACAAGTTCGATATTTGTATTATTGCTCAATAAAGCATAGTGCTATTTAAAGAGAAAACGGCATTGCAAACATAAACAATTTGCGGTTGTAAACCTTCGTTTTCCCATTTGACATGACCGAGTCTTTTAAGCGCATAACTTGTGCCCGAGCAGTTATTTGTTCGGATCCCTTTGGTAACTTTCTGTCTTTAACCTCTTTCTTGTTTTCCTATACAGTCCATAACGCTCAGATCGGCAAACTTTTTTGAGCAGCTTTGGCTCCATAATGGTCAGTTCTTCAGCCACACAGTCCTTAATTCCTTCAATTGTTTTTGGTCGGCGGCTGTAGGCTTTCTGCTTCGATACGCCCCAGAGAAATAAATCCGACGGTGTCAAATCATGCGAGCGTGCGGGCCATTCAATGGGGCCACGTCTTCCGATCCAACGATCAGCGAAGTATTCATCAAACCACTCTCGAACCCGCTTTGCATAATGAGCCGGAGCACCGTCCTGTTGAAATAAGTGTTTTTCACTATTGGGAAGCTGGATAAAAGTCCGTAGGAACTGCTGGTTCAACATTTCCAGATAATTATCTCCACTCAAAGTTTCATCAAAGAAGAATGGTTCGATTATTCCCTCAGAATGCATGCCGACCCAGACCTGGTTGTAGCAGAGAGCTGTTTATGCTCAAGAGTTTCGTGAAAATTTTCATATCTCCAATAACGACAGTTGTGACGATTAACGTGTCTATTCAATTTAAGAGTGTTTTCTTCAGACCAAATAACCCGATCTGCAAGCTCTGAATCGTCATCTAGTTTGCTCAACCAGTATTCTACAAATTCAATTCTGCAATAAAAATCATCTTCGTTCAACTGATGCGCCAGCTATAGAATAAATGGGTTTAGTCTTAGACCTTTGACAATGCGGTAACTGTGGTTTTTGATAACCCAGTTTCGATCGATAGGTGTTTGAGTGATTTTTGTGGCGACTGCAACATTTTCTCTTCAACTCAAGCAACGTTCTCCTCGGTAGCGGTCGATTTAGTTCGTGCAGAGCGTGGCAGGTCTGATAAAGATCGGGTACTGTCAAATTTACGATTCAGTGATCAAATAGCTGGTCAAGAAGGTGGACGAGAGTCGGCATAATGGCGCCATGATCGAACTACGTCGGTAGCATTGTTGGGTTTGAGTATAATCGAATAGCTAGGATTCCGTCATTAAGCAGCAAGTGATATTGCGCTATTATCATATTAAAAATTAAGGATGATATTGATCTAAAACATGATAAAAAATAATTTGATTTGGTCAAGTGACTACAAAGTGATGTAGTTACAAAGTGGGAAATTTACTTATCGAACACGCAGCATAACTGCTATTTGCGCATGTATATTATAGCCCTTTTTAATCCTTTCATATATAATAATGTTATAGGGTACACGAGCACCATATATATTTAATTCGTTGAACCGATAAGTTATATGCTACTGCGGCATAAACTTTTTACGTTGTAACTAAGGCATTCAGAAATCAAATTCTAACAGATAGTCTTCATGTGATAATATGTTGTGGCGTGTAGTTTAGTATCATTGCGGCATGTGTTTAGGTTTTATTATGATGGCAATCACCGTTATGGACATCGTGCATATTGGACTGCAATATAAAATATCGATGTGCTGTTTTGGTAGCTGATTTATTGAGCACATGGTTTCATTAACATTAAAATTTTAGTACGTGAGGCGAATCTTTCAATCTGAAAACAAATCTTTTTCTTTTAAACGATCTAATGATTTGAAAAGCAAATATCACAAGTTCTGCAGCGTCTTCCAGGGAATAGTTGTGTGCATATTTTCCACACAGGAAATACAGAACATTGATCTAACCGGCGACGGAGCACCACTTCACAGCCCGTCCAATGCTATAAATGGTGCGTCGACGAAAAAACAGCCAAACCGCAAGATCACGACAAATACTGGTTGCCAAGAGCTTCATGGTAAAAAACCACTCACCACGGTAACATCCAATTGTTAGAGTGCCCACTTTGTGCCTCTACGATGCATAGCAACTGACCAAAAATAATGGCTTACCGTCTAATACTGCTCTAGGTTCCTATTTTTTGTGGCACCGTTATGTTAGGAGGTCCAACATTTTGCAGTTTGCCTGTTTAATCAACATTTTGACCACTGCTGCATCGGCATACATATTGTGTAATATACCCAATGTTTCCGTCTAAAATTGAACTGCGCAAACACGTTTTTGGTATTGTGTTTTTCGTTTTTAAATTGCATTATGAAGAGGAGCGAATTTTTTTCTATTTCACATAAAAATATAATTTTATCAACAAAAATAAGTTGTCCTTTCTCAACAGCAGTTTGCATATAATTACGCGTAGTGATCGTGATGACCGACGGAATCGTTGTAGTGTGTTCAACAGCTGCTTTTACTACCCTGCGGTAACTGAAAAGTAGGCGACTATAAAACAAAACCTTTTATAGCGACAGACATAGGTGATAGCGGTGATATATAAATGCAATTTGATTGTTTTCGGCTTGATTAAATTCACAAAGCACCAAGCTAAGAACCATCATAGTCGCTTTGTGTGAGGCTTCAGCTCGGCTGTGTGCGAAGTATATAGCTGTTGCTGGAACGTTTGAATCCTTTTGAGAGAAGCAGTTTCTGAAATTGAGCACGTGTTAATGACACGTGGTACCCCGACGTAAGGCGATGTTCCAAAACTAAAATTATCTTTTATAGTAAACAATTATTTTTATATTTCTAATTAAGGTTCTATGCTTAATTAGGAAGGAAATGTTTCGCGAAAACTCGTATTTACGCTTACATGGAAAACCGTAAGAGTACAACTTGCATTCCGTATCATATTTGGGGAAGTATTATGCAATATTTTTAACATATTTATATTTAAAATAGCATTTTTTAACGCAGGCTTTATTACAATACGTCGTTTTGATTTGTGGCACTAAATCCTATCAGCTTTGATCATTTACGGATTTAAAGGAGTCAAATAAATTTGGAGCTGAAATATTGTTTCAAATCTGGCTTATGGTTAGTTGCAGAATATAGTTACTACATAACATTTCAATATATAACTGGAATAAATTTGATGCAAGAGTGGTATTTACTAAAAGTAACCGTTCGCAAACGAAGTTCTAAGTGGCAGCTATATTCTGTAACTCACCATAAGTCCATAATATTTGTGACACCAAATTAATTCAGGAAAAACTCGTTCGGTATCGGCCGATTTAAACTACCTCATCTGTTAGCAACCCGATTTAAATCTACTCGTCTTAAATCGTAAAAGTTCAAAGCCAATCTGATTTGGCACCTTAAATCAAATCGGCACAGTAACATCTTTTGTGGGGACATCTTGTAGTAGTTCGTGCATGATATAATCATTTCCTAATGCGGGTCTTTTCCAATGTAACATTTTTAACATTATTTAGATTTAAAACGACATTTTGTAGCACAGGATCTACTGCGAAACGTCCCCACAAAGTTGTTTTGATCGGTGGACCAAATCAATCAGATTTGACTTTTTATGAATTTCAACGATTCAATTTAAATCGATTTGCTCAGGGTAATGGCATTTTAAATTGACTGATCCCGATCGAAATTTAAACAACTTTAACCAAAAATATTTTTTTCAAATCTGGTTTATGGTTAGTTGCTCAATATAGTTACTACTTCACATTTCAATCTATAAATTAATTATATTAGGTGCAGGAGTGAGATCAATAAAAGTAATCGTACGTTCGTGAAATATTGCAAATGAGAAGTGTGATGAGTCTTGGAGAAGTTTAGAAATTGTAGTCGATACCATGTGCCTAACATTTTGTCTCTTCAAACGAATTCAGACTAGCGGCAGTATTATATTGTCATGCTGCAAATTTGACAAGATAACTTTGCATCGATAAATAAATAGGTTCACCATTTCTCAAAACTTCAGATATCGAAATTGTATATTCAAACACATAGCGCTTAATTGTTCTTAAGCTATGACGCCAGTAATCTAACCTAACAGTGCATGGTTGTGACCATATCAGAAAAGGAAAACTCAGCACTGGTCTACTGATCATGGCGCCTTTTTACGTGTCTCTACAGACACCCAGAAACCAATTATTCATTGCCATCCTTTTGGCGCCGCCAATAACGAATGACACTACATGTGCCACAAGGTGGTAGCACTATTGGGTACTCGAACATTAATCATGATTTAGTTTATATAACAATTTTAACAAAGAAAAAGTATTCTTCTTCATGAGCTGAAAATGCATAATATATCGTACTCTTGGCAGCGAATTGTGTGGAACAATGTCTACTATACAGGCTTATTTTTTATAGCGCGGCTAAGGTTTAACAGAAACATCGTGTGTTACCCGAATTTAGGTCACAATGGTTAGGAATATTAAGGAAGTAATCCGATTTTGAAGGCTAAAAAATTTAGCTGTCAGAATCAGTTTTCTGATTTTCAAAAACAGAATGCAGAGATGTCAATATAATGTTTCAAAACAAACATGCAAAGAAACCTCTCGTTAGCTCTCACCCCGCTAGATGGTATAACTGATATCATCAGCTCGCCCTAAATTGCTGATTTTTAATTATAAATGGCATAGACTTCATTATAAATTTAAAACAATAATTGCAAACACACGTTCCGCTAGCTCTCGTCCCTTCTTGGCGGTATAACTGATATCAACCGCACTCGTCAAGTTTACGATTTTCAATTATAAAAGAAATTCAGCGTTCACAGAGTGCGCAATCACTGCACATGGTGGCAAAATTTTTAGCAGAACTGTTACACAAACTGAATCCCTTTCCGAAAAACTATTACAGAAACAGTGACATATTTATAAAACTGCTATAGAAACACAGTGACATATTTATAAAACAGCTATAGAAACAGTGATACCTTTATAAAAAACTGCTCCAGAAACAGTGACACTTTTATAAAAACTGCTACTATGCAGTATATATTCATATCTTATATCACATAATTAAGTTTATTTAGCAATCAAATATTTAAAAATTCAATAGCGCAAACGACGATACTAGCATCGGGAAAACCAGAATAATTGCAATCATGTTTGATGCCTTTTAACAGCAGATGGCTAAGGTAAATTTTGCTTTAAACTCGGCTATAAAAGTTTCATAAAACATAAACTCAACTACTGAGTGGTTCTGTGAACAAACTGTTCAAAAGTTCTTAGCTCAAAACTATACTCTGATTCAAAATTATTTTTCTCGATAACAATCTGATTTCCTAAAATTATTACTATTATTGTCGTTCGGTGTCAGAATTATTATCATAGTCATAAGCAGAGGGTAACCGATCCAAAGTTCATATCAATGAATTGACTTCAAAAATTTCAATTCCAACGCAAAGTTACTACAATCGTCGTTGCAAATTGTAGTAAATGCATCACACAGATCTAATTTATTCACAGATTCAAATACCTAACATTCACCTGTGCTGCAACGATACTGTCCTTCGCTCGAGCAAGAATTAATTAACTTCCGCCATGCACACTGCCTCCTGTCTGAGAAAGCGGAGCTTTAGTTTTCATAAAGCGAAAAGTTATTCCTAAAATTGATAGAGTTACTCCTAAAGTGTGAAGACGCAATTAAATAGAAAGATTTGGTGATAAAAATTGGGAGTCCACTCGTTTGTTTAGGTGCGCAGAATTACCATGCCTCTACGCCCACACGGATCCATGAATGGATCCTATGCACTCAAACTAAGTGGTGTAGTGTAAATGCTGAAATAAACAGATTTTTTGGTGACATTTTGTTGTTTTAGCGCGTGTTCGCGCAGCGACTTTATAAAGTTTTCAGCCATTAAAATTGCTCGATTAAGTTCTTTGTGGTTGGTTTCTAGCTAGGAGTATTGTGTAATGTTGTAATCAGGAATAAATGCGTATTTGTTTGTGCCAAAAAACCTGACGGCGACATCAGTAGGTTTTTGCGTAATTGTTCGTATGGATCAGCTATAACAGCGTGTCAAGGAGGATAGTGCGGAAGCTTGGCCAAAACCAATGTGTCCTCAACAGCGTGCGCTTCTTTTATTGATTCGTCAGCATTGGTTGGAAGCTTTGCATCTGTAGCCTTAGGTGTCTGGATAAAATTTTGATTTGAATAAGGGATCGTGTGCTGCAGATCTGCTGCAGAAATGCTGGTTTAACCCTATCAATTGAGACTTTCTCTATGCGATCATTGAGTTGATGCAGATGGTTACTGTTTTGTCATCTCTTGCAGTTATTTCAAATAGACCCGTGTGTCGATCGTTGAACGATGACTTCGGGGCCTTAATATGGAACCATACGTGCGTGGCATTAACTAAATTCTTAGGCACGAAATGCGTTATGTGATGTTGGCGTTCCAACTTAGGAATAGTTGTAACAAGAGTATAGAATTCTTCTAGAAAACACGCAGTAGGCCTATCCACTTCAACTGCAGTTGGCACAAAAATTGTACTGGAAGCTCCATGTTGGAACCGTACACTATCTCTGATAGACTGTAGCCTTGTTCGTTTATTGTAGAACGTATTCCTAATAATGTTAAAGGTAACGCATGGTACCAACTCTGTTGATTGCAGCTGGCGCGCAATTAATTTTTCAATGTTCTATGAAAGCGCCCGATAGCACCGTTAGCAGCTGGATGATATGCTGTCGTGCGTTTGCGCTCAACGCCTAAGCGGTTTATGAGAAGATTCCAAACTGCGCATTCAAATTGGCTGCCTCTATCAGAAATAATTGTGCGCGGTACTCCAAAACGGTTTACCCATCCCTGAAGAAACACGTGAACTATAGATTTGGTAGACATGTCGGAAACTGGCACGATTTCTGCCCACCTAGTGATACGCTGAATCATGGTTACTAGGTACTGGAATCCATGAGATGGTGGTAGTGGACCAACGATGTCTATATACACCGTATGAAATCGAACGGTGGTTGGTATGTTTCCGACTGGTCCCTTTGCTTGGCGCCAAATGTTACTTTTTTGACACTCCTCGCAGTGTTTGGCCCACAGCTTTACGTCCTCGCTAATTCCAAGCCAAACATACTGGTCTTTAATCAGTCGTAAAGTTGCGCGAGGATTGGGATGAGAAAGACTATGTATTGGCTGGAACAGCCGATACCGTAAAAGCCGTGGAACGAATCGACGATATAGCTTATCGCAGATGACGGTTTGTTTCGCGTTCCACGAACGACTGAGTAGTATATTTAAAAACGTCTGCAAACTGTCATCTGCAGATTGAGCGGTAGTAATAGAATGGTCAAATTGTGCTGAAACACCCTGCGCAGAATGCGATAGTTTTTCTTCCACAACATTTTAATTTCCAGCCACGTCGTGGATTGTGCAGGTAAATTCAGAAATGTATGATAACCAGACTGTTGTGGTGTAGGCGTTTTCACTGCGAGCGCATTTACCAAGGGTTTATGGTCGGTGAGGATTCGAAACTTTACACCGAGTAGCCAATTGAGTGCTTTACACTTAAGTAAATTGCAAGCAGTTCGCGATCAAAAGCTGATTTGCGTGATTTAGGTTCGCTGAGTTTTCGCGAAGAAAATGCTAAAGCCTGTTTGTTTTCACCTATTATTTGATGTAAAACTGCGCCTACTGCAGTTGAAGTAGTGTCCGTAGTTAGCTCAATTTCTGTCGTTGGATTTGGAAAAGCTAAGCATACTGTTTGTTTTAAGGCTTTCTTGTGCGAATAAAATGCATTTGTTGTCGCTTAAATCCCACTTTAATTTGATTTGACTTTTGATGGTAAGACCGCGTGTAAGCGAGGTTAATGGGGCCTCAATTTCAGAGAAATTTTTAACAAATCTGTGGTAAAAACCTTTGGCGCTGAGGAAACTTTTCAGTTCGAGGACGGTAATAGGCAATGCTATTTTGTCGATGGCTGCAACGTTTTCTTCCATAGGATTTAAGGCGTCGCGAGAAATTTGTATGCCCACCAAATTAACTTGGGAACTAAAAAACTGACATTTTTTGAGCTTGAGTCTGAGGTTGTATTTGCTCAGACGTTGGAAAACTTGTTCCAG
>JASANE010000876.1:0-23967 GCA_030248225.1 Trileptium ribeirensis
CCAGAAAACCCCATATAAGACACTAAAAGCAACAAAAAACACACATTTGGGTGCATTTCCCACGACTTTTCACCAAATATGAAATTTGGCGCCAACTATAAGCTTATAGACTCCAGATTGGGAAGTAGTTGAAAAACTTGTTATATATCATTGGAAAGCCCTGGTAAAGCTACATGAATAGGCCTATTAGTTTGCGATATCTCGTTTACTTATTGAGAGAAGTCGCAAAAACTGGAGGGGTTGCCCGAAAAATGAGCCAAAATGACGTCATTTTGCCCCATAATTTTCCCACGGGAAAAAATCAAAAATCGGGCTCCGTCAGTACACCTAAATCGACCATTGCGGTTCAAATGAGCTATCTTGCATCAAAATCCGCCCAACCGTTATCGAGATCCAGGTGCGACAGACACACAGACACAAACACTCCTCCTCAACCCCCCCTCCAGAGCCAAAATTGAAAATTCTCGTTCAACTCGCGAGTGCGCTTCGCTCTCTCATTCCACTCGAATTCAATTAGAGCATGCTTCATATCATATGAGTACAACACATGTTGTTAGAGGACACGCGTAATAACTAGATGCTACGCTAAGACCGTTGAGTTTAGCGCCATTACTGTTAATTATTTGCTAGCCAGATCAAACCATGACTAATATTTTGATCAAACGAAATGAATAAGTAATAAACTCAATTAATGGATATCAAAATATTCAAACTGAACTTTGAGCATATCGGAGTATTCTTTCCAAAGTTACAGACGATAGTAGTAACATTTGAACGTTTTGATCCGGAGGCTATATAGTCTCGTATTTCGTAGCTATATATGTATATTGGGATCTATGTAGTAGCTTGGACAAGGCTAGCAAAATATCGACTATATAATATGTAGCTTAGAAGTACATTCACTGTCAAATTTTAATCCAAACATCACCCACCATCCTCAAGCCATAACAACACTACCTAAGCGATTTTGACCCATAATTGGTAATTTTTGCTCTCTCGTTCAGTTGCTAAAAAGGTTATCTATTAGGTGGCAGGCTTCCTGTTGCAGTAGCACAGCCCTTCTTTACTGTGAAAATTTTTGTAACGTCACTTTACCGGTTTCTGTGTTATAGGTTGAAACAACAATATTCGACGTGATTTTGGTTTAAAAATGGACTTTGTTGTTTCCCAGCTCTTGGAAAGAAATACTCATAGAGCAAAGCTTGTATCACTATTGCCAATGGTTAACTGCAACTGATGGTAGCAAAATTACATATACCCACCCGTCCGTTCCCGAGACATAACCGTTGATGTAACAAAAGTTTGGCTTAGCGCGGCAAACCCAGCAACATAATAATCGGTAACCTATCATCAGCATAATCTATCTTTAGCACAAAAATTTGTTATTTGGCTTTTAATTTAGCATGATTTATGAAGTGTCTTGCTCGGACTAGTATCTGTCGCAATATGTCAATGATTCCTAGGTGACGGTTACCCATGCCTACAACGTGGAATTACGTTTGGATATTTTTATCTTTGAGTTCAGGAACTAGAGTAGTCATAACTACTTTTGCCGAATTAATGTTTGGTATTACCTAGGATTAACACAACTGTAAAATATAATAAAATTTTAATCAGAAATGGGCGAGGCGACTTGTCAACTAACTTACGATGGTTATGAAGAAAACATTTGCTATTTAGTGTGGTGTTAGTAAAAACTTCAAAAAAGTTACCAACAGGTAATTTGGTAACATTGAAGTGATAACGCCAAAAGTCTGGCAGCAACTTTTATAAAACCAGTTAATCGAATCAAGAGTAGACGACGGTCGACTCTGCTGAACAGTGTGACACTCTGCAGCCTTTTTATATATAATCGACGTCGCGGCACTGCGGCACGTCGCGATTTATTTTAAAACTACACCTCTTCTAGGTTTATGGCCTAAAGCGGGGTGGGTCCATTTATGACCCACATAGTGGGCCATAAACACTGGGAAGCAAAGAGCGAGAACGTTCCTGACATGCCGCGGTTGATTATATAGAAAACCTGAAAAGTGTCACAATCTTCAGCAGATTCGACTATTGTCGATTCGGCCGTACAAACTGAATCGTATCTAAATCATATCTAATGAAATCAAATTAGTTGAACATTGTTTAAAACTGAAATTGCGTAAAAATTAATGTTTTTCACAATTATACGCGTGAAATTTTAACCTTATATATAATTTGGCGACCACTGGAAAAATCTTAAACAATTCTTATACCACATGAAATAATGCAAAAAATTTAGCTAAAATCGCGCTACCCTACTACAACTGTAATATTATCAGTAGCTATGTAACTTGAGTTGAATTCGTTGTTCAAATTACGTCCGATCGGATCTGATCTTTTCAGTTCTAATCCGATCCGATTCAACAGATCATACAAAATTTTATCTTTATCCAAATCGGATTATGTAGCGTGGGAAAATAAATATATATACATAAAGAGTTTGCAATGTGAACACAAATTGGATCATATCGTATTGGAACGGCTCGGACCAGACACAATATAAATAAGGCCTTAGAAGTAACTAATTAGGTTAGCTGGCAATATGTGATAACAATGTTTGGTCCAAATTACGTACGCTTGGGTCACATGAATCTAAATTGTATATGTAAATTTGTGTAATTTTAGGACAAACGTTTTATTTAACCTCAATTTGAATTTTGAAGAAAATGATTACATTGGATATACTTTAATTTTTAAAACATACATGCACATAACAATAGTGAATCCCAGAAGTCGTTAAAGTAGGCCAAAATATTTGAATGATCAGTTGCAATGAGAGCAATTTTAGTGTCACCCAGACGACTATTTTTTGAAGCAAATGATTACATTGTATATATACATATTTTCTTAAATCATACTGCCCATAACAACAGTGAATTTGTCCAGAAGTGGTGAATGTGAACAACAGTGAATGCCAGAAGTCGTTAAAGTAGTTCCAAATATTTGAAAGATCAGTCGCAGTGAGAACTATTTTGGTATCACCCAGACACCTATTTTTATTAAATATTCCACAGGTCCAAGTACGCTGTGGACGTAACTTCAAAAGCTATATATCGCTAAAAATGGCAACTTAATGAGCGGTTGAGACGGTGGGAACCCGAATAGGTCTTTAGGCTTACGTACAAGAACCTCACCTTAGGATAAAGCTAAGGCTTAGGCTTAGGCTAGTATATTGAGTACGTCGCAACCCGTATATACTTTACGCTCTTTACTTTGGCCACTGCCTACTTACTTATATACGATAGATCCCACAACTCAATAACAAAACAATATTAAGAATAAGCCTTACCTGAACTTCGTAAGCGTGATAAAAGTATATCAGAGCGAGCAGTCCGATTGTCGATAAGATGACAATAATACGAAGCAATATTGACAACGCTGAATCCTAAAAAAAACATTTAATAAATTTTATTAATTTACTGTATAATAAATCTTTGGGTAGTAGGGCTAAATTTTTGGACTCAAATTTCCTCACTGTAATAGCCATAGGTGCCGTCAGTCCGCCGGTTTAGCGTTTGATGTAGATGCTGTTGTAAATTACTGAAATGCTTTTTAGCTCAAAATTTTACCCCCAATTTTTGCCAACTTACCAATAAATATTTCTTCATTTTAACTGTTTTTCTGTTTTCATTACTGCCGCCTATACTAATTTAGCTTAAATTTACCCCCGAATCGCCAACTACCGAAAAATATTTCATAATTTAACGTTTCTGTTTCATTACTGCCGCCTATACTAATTTTAGCTCAAAATTTTACCCCCAATTTTTGCCAACTTACCAATAAATATTTCATAATTTTAACTGTTTTTCTGTTTTCATTACTGCCGCCTATACTAATTTTAGCTCAAAATTTTACCCCCAATTTTTGTCAACTTACCAATAAATATTTCATAATTTTAACTGTTTTTCTGTTTTCATTACTGCCGCCTATACTAATTTTAGCTCAAAATTTTACCCCCAATTTTTGCCAACTTACCAATAAATATTTCTTAATTTTAACTGCTTTTAGCCAATTTTATACTAATTTTTGGCACTGTCCAACTTATTTTTGTAAATTTTCACTAAAATATTCTGCACGCTTTGGGCGTGCGAAGGAGGATGTGGAGCCTTCGGGGAAGGGGGTTCATTTGGCTTGAATAGGCGGCAATCGTCCACACCACCTCGACAGCTATGACGTCTAGATATTTGGCAATTTTGACATATTAAGTTTTCCATAATTAAAAGCGTACATTTTGTTTGAGACTTTCTTCAAGCAAAAATGTGATGTAATTTTCATGACTAAGTAACTTAATGTTTTGTATCTATACTACGAATTCCAAACCGATATTTATCGAAACATTTGGACCTAAAAAGCTTTGTAACCTCCTCAAAACTTCTTCAAATTTGATAAACCTAGGTTCGATTCGTCGCCATATTTTTCAAAAATTTTGTACAGCAGTAGTATAAAAAACCTGATACTAAGCAGTAATTAACAGCTTATTCCAAGTAATTAAATTTGATACTCAGAATTATTGGTGAAGCTTAAATTGTCCACAATACAACATACATTCAGGAATTTTACTGAGTGTATCGTCATAGAAAAGTGATGGTTTTGGTAAATTGTAAAACTTGCTGTTAATATTTGAAGTGCATCCAAATACATTGTTGTTACCCCGAATAAAAATATATATATACCAACATCGATTGTTTCATTCTATACCCGAGAATATACATGCACAACATTTTGTCATGAATGACTGATAACACCAAGAGTTGATAACCAAAAATTTGTAGATGACTATAAATGCGTGTTCACACGCTCAAACTTTTTGCTTTAAATTTTGATCAAATTTTGAGCTCTAATATTGATCAAATTTTGATCCAAGTTTGAAAGCATCTTTTTAGCATTTTTGGTAAGTTTGAATGTCTGAACACTGTTCAAACTTTTCAAGGATATTCCTGTAGCCAATCACCGACAAGATTCATTACTTGAGAAAGTTTGAACTCAACTTTTGTTCTCAAATTTTGAAATATCACAATTTTTCGTTAAAAATTACCGTCAAAATTTGAACAAAAAGTTTGAGCGTGTGAACAGGCCTTAACACTCAGTCATACTCATGTAACTTACCTTATCTGAGATAATATGGTCGCTTTTCAGCTTATCCTCCCGTCCGCAAACACAGTAGGCGGTAACTGACAAAGTTCTATAATTTGAACAAAAAGTTTGAGCGTGTGAACAGGCCTTAACACTCAGTCATACTCATGTAACTTACCTTATCTGAGATAATATGGTCGCTTTTCAGCTTATCCTCCCGTCCGCAAACACAGTAGGCGGTAACTCACAAAGTTCTATAATAACCAAATTGATTAGGGCAAGAGTAGCAACCAGCTGTGGCTGCTTATTCCTGCTCTAATCTCATTGGCATTTATACGGCAACCTGCTAACGCCCCAAGAAACCTGTATGTTCAGCCGGTTTCTATAATATAGTCGACAGGAGCTAAAGATTTGCACGCCCAACTTCAGTTCTATCTATATTTGCAACTGCTTAGCATTGACCAATCAACCTGAGTAATCTGAGTATATGTAATAAATCCATCGATATATAGACTGCCCTTTAAATCCTTTCAACTTCAGCGATTATACATGTATTGAATGAACCGTTCTTGGCACAGGTGTTGTTGCTCGCGTTTTAATATCAAATTTTGGAGCATAATATCATTGTTGGATAATGAAACGCCGGATGGCCATTAATAAGGTTAATGGAAGCAATAATTTTTCAGTTAATTTCAAAATATATTATTTTTTGTTTATTTTGACAGTTCGGTGATTTTTAAATATTTTTTTTTCTGTTCTTTTGGCTATAACAATCAAAAGTAAACGGCCAAGACGGTACGTTAGTTATTCAACGATTAACAAATCTATTAATAGGGTATTCAAAATCGGGAACCTTATAGACGAAATTTTTAAATCCTAACCTTTGATGTAGCTCCTAGGCCGCTTATTTCAGCCTCGATTACAACTACGAGCAAACCAAATAGAGCAGCGAGTGCTGCTAAATCGCAGACAGTCGTTAGTTTTCCAAAAATTAGTTTCCGCTTTGACAGAGCATTAATACAACTATTGGCTCGTTCACGTTTTCGACGGCGTTGACGCTCGCGCATAAGTAGCCGCTTCTCAATAAACGCCGAATTGCTCACGGTACTACTGAAACTTGCTCGGATTTGGTTAAGAAAATTGGGCGTCGACAGTCCTGTAACAAGACTTCCACCGCGTAAAACCGGCATTGTTCCTCGGCTTGAAATTGAGATGCTATGACTGCTATACGGATGTTGATGAATTTGATGAAGTCCACCAGAAACCTGACGTAACGGTAACGAAATTGCTCGATTATTCTCTGATTTCGATTTGGGCGATCGTGCCCGGCGTTTTAAGAATCCTTTCACGCAACGATTGGCATTTGATCCTTCAATAAATCCATCTGTACAACGACGTTTGTTATGTGCGGTGTCCCGAACAGGCGTGTGTTCTTCGCTCGAGCACCGTAATGCTTGCCCCATGCTTACTTTACGCCAATGGTCAACAATTTCTGTAGCGTTCAACGAGTCTTGCCTGAAACCATCAGTGATTACAGCCGTCCGATAATCGGGAAACGATGATTGATGGCCAGTCATTTGTCCAGGAGCAGAATAGATTGATCCGCAATGGTCAGAGTTATCTGCTTCTGAATCTAACGATGTCGCTGGAATTGTTAGGAAATTGCTGGGATGATAATTACTCGCCGTTCGCTGGTAGTGTTGTTGTTGTTGTTGTTCAGGTTGTAGGCTTATTTTCTTGAAACGAACTTGTACCGCTGAAGTCGGACCAGCTGCCTTTTTCAAATGCATTAGTCGCTGATATTGTTCGTCATGTGATTGTTGAGCCACAACACGTTTGTCCACGATAGTTTTCCTATTTGGTTCAAGTCCGGAATTTTCATTTTGATTAGGCACATGCGTGGAATATCCTCCGAGCATCGGAGAGTTGCTGAGCGAAGAATATTTGGACTGGAAATTATGGTCCTGGTCGACGCTGAGATTCACCGTCTCACTGGTGTTCAACCTCTTTGACCTTTGATCACGATCACTCGCTAACGAAACTATATCTTCAATACTTCCTACACTGTTTGAATTTGAGTAATCCAGCCGTGTCGATTGTGTAGTATTTAAGACAGTGGGTGAAAAATTTGGAGAATTATAAGTTAACTGTGGGGAGCCTTCAATATCACGGCTTTTTCCCGTTAGTGTACGTTGCTTAAGTATCGTTTTCATTAGCTTAATTTGATTAATAAATTATAAATATAATACTTTTCCTAAACTTTGAGAACCTTGAGTATTTTGAGAAAACAAAATTGTCGATCCATGTAAACTTTAGGGGCCGGATGTTAATACACTACAAAAAAGAACATCTTAGAGCAGGGGTTCGAGAGGCGGCAGCCTCCCGACTTAGGCTTAGTACATAGCTCATATAGGGACCTTAGCTTAGGCTAAGACAAAGGCTTAGGCTTAGTATATTGAGAACGACATGGCATGCATTATACTTCGGCCCCTAAGGTTGACATGAGGCATATCGTCAATAATTAGCAAACAACAAATATATTAGAAATTGCTAGAAATTTACAATCTTGGAAAATTCATAGTGTAAAACTTAAAAATATATTATCTCTATAATTAGTAGAATTAAAAATATACACTCTTGATAATTATAGACCGCCCACTTTAAAACCGAAGGGGGATAAAAAATCTCCCCGAAATTTACTGAGTTCTACAAAAAGCCCGCAAATTTGATAGTTTTAGGGTGTTCGTAAATTTCATGTTAACGGGGATAAAAAATCTCCCCGAAATTTACCGAGTTCTACAAAGAGCCCGCAAATTTGATAGTTTTAGGGAGTTCCTAAATTTCATGTTGAAGGGAATAAAAAATCTCCCCGAAATTTACTGAGTTCTACAAAGAGCCCGCAAATTTGATAGTTTTAGGGAGTTCCTAAATTTCATGTTGAAGGGAATAAAAAATCTCCCCGAAATTTACTGAGTTCTACAAAGAGCCCGCAAATTTGATAGTTTTAGGGAGTTCCTAAATTTCATGTTGAAGGGAATAAAAAATCTCCCCGAAATTTACTGAGTTCTACAAAGAGCCCAGCAAATTTGATAGTTTTAGGTTGTTCCTAAATTTCATGGTTCCAGTAATTTTCCTGCTGCAATCAGGACCTAGTAATTTGAATTTTTGTTGGACAAATTCTATCCCCTTCAGTTTTAAAGCGGACCATTTATTAATGAAATAAAAATATATATTTCCGATAATTAGTACAAAAAATATATTATCGATAATTAATAAAATATGAATATTATGCTCCAATTTGTAAATAAAAAATATCTGATATCAATATTGAAATTCAATGAAAATGAAAATATATATTTCCGATAATTAGTACCAAAATATATATTCTCGATAGTTAATAAAATATACAATATTATGCTCCAATTTATAAACAAAAAATATCTGATATCGATAACAGATATTTTTCATTTCTTATCTTCCTCAAAGTATATCGCTGATGTACCTGGAATCTTGCTGGAGAAACCGACAACCCGCAAGGTTCTTGGCAGCTGCCGATCCTGCGAAAAAGCTTGGATGTATGTCTGGACTTCCACGACGATGAAATATATCTGATATCGATAACAGATATTTTTTTCATTTCTTCTTTTCCTGAAAGTATATTGCTGGTGTACCTGGAACCTTGCTGGGGAAACCAACAAGCCCGCAAGGAATCTTGGCAGTTGCCGATGCTGCGAAAAAGCTTGGATGCATGTATAGACTTCCAGGAAGATGAAAAATATCTGGTATCGATAACAGATATTTTTTCATTTCTTCTCTTCCTGAAACTATATTGCTGATGTACCTGGAATCTTGCTGCGGAAACCGACAATCCCGCATGGGTTCTTGGCAGTTGCCGATCCTTCGAGCTAGCTTGGATGCATGTCTGGGCTTCCACGAAGTGAAAAATATATGATATCGATAACAGATATTTTTTATTATTTTTCATTTTTCTCTTCCTGAAAGTATATTGCTGATGTACCTGAAATCTTGCTGGGGAAACCGACAACCCGCAAGAGATCTTGGCAGTTGCCGGTCCTGCGAAAAAGCTTGGATGCATGTATAGACTTCCAGGAAGATGAAAAATATCTGATATCGATAACAGATATTTTTTCATTTCTTCTCTTCCTGAAAGTATATTGCTGATGTACTTGGAATCTTGGTGGAGAAACCGACAACCCGCAAGGAATCTTGGAAGTGGCCGGTCCTGCGAAAAAGCTTGGATGCATGTATAGACTTCCAGGAAGATGAAAAATATCTGATATCGATAACAGATATTTTTTCATTTCTTCTCTTCCTGAAAGTATATTGCTGATATGCATGGAATCTTGCTGAGGAAACCGACAAGCCCGCAAGGGTTCTTCGCCGTTGCCGATCCTGCGAAATAGTTTGGATCCATGTCTTGACTTCCACGAAGATGAAATATATCTGCTATCGATAACAGATATTTTTTCATTTCTTCTCTTCCTGAAAGTATATTGCTGATGTACCTGGAACCTTGCTGGGGAAACCGACAAGCCCGCAAGGGATATTGGCAGTTGCCGGTCCTGCGAAAAAGCTTGGATGCATGTATAGACTTCCAGGAAGATGAAAAATATCTGATATCGATAACAGATATTTTTCATTTCTTCTCTTCCTGAAAGTATATTGCTGATGTACTTCGAATCTTGCTGGAGAAACCGACAACCCGCAAGGAATCTTGGCAGTTGCCGATCCTGCGAAAAAGCTTGGATGCATGTATAGACTTCCAGGAAGATGAAAAATATCTGGTATCGATAACAGATATTTTTTCATTTCTTCTCTTCCTGAAACTATATTGTTGATGTACCTGGAATCTTGCTGCGGAAACCGACAATCCCGCAAGGGTTCTTGGCAGTTGCCGATCCTGCGAGATAGCTTGGATGCATGTCTGCACTTCCACGAAGATGAAAAATATCTAATATCGATAACAGATATTTTTTATTATTTTTCATTTTTCTCTTCCTGAAAGTATATTGCTGATGTACCTGAAATCTTGCTGGGGAAACCGACAAGCTCGCAAGGGATCTTGGCAGTGGCCGGTACTGCAAAAAAGCTTGGATGCATGTATACACTTCCAGGAAGATGAAAAATATCTGATATCGATAACAGATATTTTTTCATTTCTTCTCTTCCTGAAAGTATATAGCTGATGTACCTGGAATCTTGCTGGACAAATCAACAAGCCCGCAAGGAATCTTGGCAGTTGCCGATCCTGCGAAAAAGCTTGGATGTATGTCTGTACTTCCAGGAATATGAAAAATATCTGATATCGATAACAGATATTTTTCATTTCTTCTCTTCCTGAAAGTATATTGCTGATGTATCTGGAACCTTGCTGGGGAAACCGACAAGCGCGCAAGGATTCTTGGCAGTTGCCGACCCTGCGAAAAAGCTTGGATGTATGTCTGGACTTCCAGTAGGATGAAAAATATCTGATATCGATAACAGATATTTTTCATTTCTTATCTTCCTCAAAGTATATCGCTGATGTACCTTGAATCTTGCTGGGGAAACCGACAACACCGTAAGGAGTATTGGCAGTTGCCGATCCAGCGAAAAAGCTTGAATGTATGTCTGGACTTCCAGGAAGATGAACCCCAAAAAACGAATGCATCATCGTATATTAAGGTAAATTACATGATGACAACTGAGTGTAATACCCTTCTACGAATGTTTGAATCCTTTGCTTCTGCGATTAAAACCATGATTTACTGAATTTCACATCATAACTAAACATGAAGCCAGAAATTTCTAAAAAGCAGATGTTCTAAATATTGTAAGATTTAGTTTTTAATTTTAATTGCATTTGAGTAATTCAGACAAGCTTCATAAAAGCTTTAAACCACAACTGTTAAAATCCGTAAAAAATACACTGAATTTCTGCCATATATTCGTTAAAAAGATTAAAAGTTAAAAAAATAAAAGCGTTACTTTTATTTAAGACATTTCTTACTTAATAGATTTATTATATTACCATAGAATTATAAATAAATATTTTAATTTGTATAATTACTAATTCTAGAATGTCACAATACTTTAACCACGTTTTAAGAGTAAAAAGAAAATACATAATATGTTTTAAGCCTAGCATACCTAATGTGATAACTGACATAATACAAATCACATGCTGCACTGCGTTTTTATCAATACACAGATCTGAATATTATATCCATACACGGGCGAGGTCCGAAGTCCCAAAGGGAGATAACAGTTACTTGGTAGGGTGTGGATGCCGTCTCTATGGTTGATAAACTGGTCAGTGGGGAGCTGGTTAGAGAAGGGAGATAAGTTTCCGAAATTTGTTGGCTAAAATCTCCCGATTTTTGCAAATTTTCCTCAATTTTTTTTATTTAGCTCTATTTTGGGTCATTCCCTCCCCCCATTATTTTTTTACTATTTTGCCAAAATTTATCAGGCGCCCCAGGGTTCCGAGGAGGGGAACGGCAAGATTTTGCATATTGTCAACCAATATAATTGAGGAACGTGGCAGACAACTAACGCATATGCGCTGCTAATTGGCTGAAGGAATATTTTTCTAAAGTTTGAACAATGTCCACACGTTCAGATTTATCAAAAATGAAATATAAATTATATAAAATTTGGAGCAAAATGTTTGGCAACACGTTTAGTATAAATCCATGGCTGCGAGCAACCTGATAAACTCCATGGAACGGTAAGATCACAACATTCGGTCTAAATGTGAATTCTACGAATCACAAAACTTCTGCAAATATTGCATAATATTTTCAAAAAAATATTTTATTGGTATATTTTCCACTGTTATTTTTTTATTAAAATTTCTTCGATTTTTGGAGATTTCTGTAACAACAGTAGTTGGTCGATTAGGGTTTTAATTAAGATTACTCAACTACCAACAAAGTTATAATCATGTTTTAGCTCCTATAGCTCCTTATGTTAAGCTGTCATACACTTCTTGTAATTTTTTACTTGATAGATTTGGTTGCTTGTTTTAAGTTATGGCGGATACCTTTATGGCCCACAATTGAATGACAAATATCATTTTTGGACTGTTAACTTGCTAAAAATATTTTGTTTTTAAGATATGAACAGAGATGCGGAAATTTACCTTGAGGTGCTTTGTATATAAATGTGTTGTAATGCATGACATACTTTAACTAAATGTATCGATATGCCCCAATTACAAAAAGAATTACAGGTAGTATCGTACATTTTTTGCTTCAACTCAAAGTGAAACTCCACCTGAATACATATGAGAATGATGATAAAGAACGATTAACAAATGATTAACGAATGAGAATGATTAATAAAGAACACTGCAATATTGTGCGGCAATTTAAGCAAATCCTGTGTACCATAGCAAAAAATTGTTTATTTACTATAGCGTCCCATAAAATAAAATGTTTCACTGAATATATATCCAAATTATACAAAAATTATACAAATTTTTATTCAAATTTTGCATCAAATATAACAATAATCTAAAACAACTTGAACATTCTATTTGTATCAACAACAATACAGTTTTATATGATAATCTGTACAAATTCTGTATAGCATTTCATACATTTCGTATATATATACAATTTTATACAATAAACTGTGGACGATGCTTATATGTGCTTTTTTCTGTTACAAATGCATGCGTATGTAGCGCCGAACAACGATAGCGGAGATTAGCTTAGTTAGGCGTAAATGTTAGCAAAGTTTGGTCGCGAACTTGCTGCATAGTAGTAGCGCACCATTCATGAAATCTTGAAGCCTATGTTCAAATTGCGGTGGGACCATCATAAAAATCACCTCTGTATCTTTTCGTAGCCAAGAATTAAAACCAACAATAAGCTGGAATCGTTCGTTTGAAACAAAATAGAAAATGTAAATTCAGCTGGATGTTATGTAATAGTTGTAGCACAGCCATCGTGCGTTAATGGATTTCTACGCATGGTTGGGAGGAGTTGATACGAGTGCGTTAGCAGTAGCATCAACGAGTTAAACAGCACATCCGTGCGTACAACAATCTTACCGCACGCCTGGATGTGCTAAACTGACTTGTAATACAACTAATTTAGCTAAACGTCCGTAAAAAACATTTCGATGCTGGGCTTTAACTATACAAGCTGCGTTACAATGTAGTTTGTATCCAAGGCAATCTATTACCTTTAACACAAACAAATGGGATTCGAATAATAGCAGGTCTTGTGTGTACTATAATTTAGCTCAACTTTTACTACTAAAGCGATATGTATTATTGTCGATTTTGTATTATCAATATTGTTTAGTTTTGTAACTGTCAAGTCAGATAGATGTAAAACAATTTGGTTGGGTTCGTAAGTAACTATTGGTTGTATTGTCCTCGAGATAGTAAGTAGCAAATAGTAAATCCGAGAGGTGATCTTGAGCCGCAAGAGAGTTATTAGTTACTTTGCTAATATATTTCGACATATAACAAACAAATGTGCATCATTGAAATGTATGTATTTGTGATTCGGCTCATGTCCACTTTAGGGGCCGAAGCGTAATGCATGCCATGCCGTTCTGGATATATTGCCTTAAACTCAGCCTAAACTAAGGTCCTTATATGAGCCATGTAGTAAGCCTAAGCCTAAGTCTGGGGGCTGTCGCACACGAACCCTCGCTATAAGAAATTCTATTATGTACAGTTATAACGTCTGTCCCCTTAAAGTTTACATGGGCTTGTGGTTCTATACAATATTACAGTTATGTATGTAATGCTAAGATTAGTGATCTATTCGAAATCAACTTAGTTTTATTATAACTATCAATAACATAGTAAGACAAAAGTTATACGACATCCAAACCATGATAGTTGTTGTACGCGAAATGATATCATAATTCATTTACGGCATCAATTGATGTTGTACATGAGCTCGATTAAATACACTCGGACAACTGCTGACTATCCTTTTGTTGATTTTCGAACGCTCGATGTAATTAGCTAATCACGACAATATTATATAATCGAAACCAAGACAATTGATGTATTTTTATTTACTGAGCAGTCATATTTGAAAAGAAAATCAGAACAAAAGATAAATTTTGACGAGCCGGATAATGTGTATTTTTGCTTGGTTAGAGTTTTTGTTTGCCTAGGATTTGGGAGTTAGTTATTGTTTCCAAGATATGCCTGAATTCTGCCTACGAACAGTATGGTCACAGACAGGCCCATAGGCAGAGTAATTAAGCAGGGAACGGACGGAAGAAAATTTTAAGAGGGGCTTCAATTGGTGATTATATATTAGTAGCAAAACGAATGTGGTAGCTCATTTCCATCGCAACGGCCAAGAAATCGATCTGCAGCATGGGTCTGAATTACCCTGTGGTTTCCCATAGCTATCTACATGTGTGCTTAATCATTACTATATACATTTGACCTGTACCAGGAAGGAGGCTGTAGAAATTTTAAATGGGGCTCAAATTTTGGTATATATCAATAGCAAGATGACTGTGACAGTTTTTTCCACCGGGGCAGTGAAGGAACGAGCAGGTAGCGGAGTTGCTCCACTTAGCTCGTCGCAGCTACGGGTCTGTTTATCCATAATTTTGTTATATATCAATAGCAAAATGACTGTGATAGTTTTTTTCCAATCGGAGCATGGAAGGAACGAGCAGGTAGGTGAGTTGCTCCATTTAGCTCGCCCCAGCTACGGGTATGCTTATCCATAATTTTGTTATATATCAATAGCAAAATGACTGTGACAGTTTTTTCCATCGGAACAAGGAAGGAACGAGCAGGCAGCTGAGTTGCTCCACTTAGCTCGCCGCAGCTACGGATCTGCTTATCCATAATTTTGTTATATAATAGCAAAATGACTGTGACAGTTTTTTCCATTGGAGCAGGGAAGGAACGAGCAGGCAGCTGAGTTGCTTCACTTAGCTCGCCGCAGCTACGGATCTGCTTATCCATAATTTTGTTATATATCAATAGCAAAATGACTGTGACAGTTTTTTCCATTGGAGCAGGGAAGGAACGAGCAGGCAGCTGAGTTGCTCCACTTAGCTCGCCGCAGCTACGGATCTGCTTATCCATAATTTTGTTATATATCAATAGCAAAATGACTGTGACAGTTTTTTCCATTGGAGCAGGGAAGGAACGAGCAGGCAGCTGAGTTGCTCCACTTAGCTCGCCGCAGCTACGGATCTGCTTATCCATAATTTTTTATATATCAATAGCAAAATGACTGTGACAGTTTTTTCCATTGGAGCAGGGAAGGAACGAGCAGGTAGCTGAGTTGCTCCACTTAGCTCACCGCAGCTACAGGTCTGCTTATCCATAATTTTATGCATTTGGCTTGTATTACCAGTGGCGTAGCCAGCGCAGGGTCGGGGAGCCACTGTTCCAATCCGTAAAATTGCATCACAGCATAAAAACGCATTGCACATTGTGTATATTGAGGGTGTTAAGACCAGGGGGCTCACACATGGGCCCCGTGTTTTTTTTAAATATTTACAGTCACTTCGAGCAGATTATAGTTTGAACTTGTTTCCTGAGAATATTTCCTGAGACACACTAACAGTGGTTTAAATATGACTTTCCTGAGAATTTTCCTGAGAATTGTTTCCTGAGACACACTAACAGTGGTTGAAATATGACACACAGAGACCCGTCTTTACAAGTAATAAGCAATATTTTTGGATAGATTTATTCTTTAGTAAACGGCGTTTTAGCCAAGTATGATTAGGAATTTGAATAATTCCGAAAAACAGTGGGTAAAATGGGTTGTTCGTGGGTCAGGTTCCTCAGTGGTAAGAGAGCTTATGAAAGCGAGGTCTTCAAAATTTTTATTTTTCAATTTTCTACAGTTTTTATTAATTTTTCAAAAATTTTGGCGTGCCAAAATTTCTAAATTTTTTTAACATTTCCAAACATTGTGTGCGGTTTCAGACAGAAATCAGTTCAATGTTGTGTGCTTGACAGTATATCACAGGATAATCAATTTACAAGCGGTGACATAACGTGAATCTCAAGTAAACAAGTATCTTATAACAATTGACCATTGCTGTTCGGGGTTCGGGGGCTCCAAAACACTATATCTACACGTCTCACAAATGGTCCGTCCATACATTTAACTAGGTTCATCCAATAATTTTATATAAATCTACAAAAATTGAGAGTATGTCAATTTTGGAAAAAAATATTGTAAACTTGGAAATTTTACAAACTTTTAAAAAAAAATATTAATTTAAATTTAAAAAAATATTTATAAAAAAATCTCAACTGAAAGTTGTACATTTTATAAATTTATTATTATATTATTATTATTATTATTATTATTATTATTATTATTATTATTATTATTATTTATTATTATTATTATATATTTATTACTTATATATATTTATATTATAATATTATTCAATTATAAGCAAAGAAAATCAGGAAAAAAAACAAGTAAAACCATATACTAAAAACGATATCAATAATAATATAAATTTAAAAATATAAAATGATAGACTGAAAAGTAAAAAATAAATAAATAAATACAAAAATCTGATGGTTGAAGAATAAAAATTGAAGTTTTATAATATAATCATTCTCCTGACTGAATGGCGAACGGTGGTGCCGGCCAGACCTGGTTCAATAAACCCTTATTTATGTCATTTGCTATTATAAAATCAAAACTACTGGCTTAACAATAGGATTGCTGAGCCTATTTTTTGCGTAAATATAGAATAGAACGCCAGGAAAGTACTATTTAATTACATTTTGCGAAAGACTGATTATGGCATTGTCCAGTGGCAGATCCGCGAATTTCTGACAACACAACAGGGGTGGTTTTGCTAAAAATTTCCGGGAGTAGTTTCTTGCTGAAGTTTTTTCGACTACTATTTAAGTATATATTTTTCATTTCGTTCCGCATATTGCACCGCTGTGTGGCATGTCAATACCCTGGCCGGGGGACATGGCGCCCTCTCCGCGCCAGTGCACGGGCCACCAGTCACCAGTAATAAGTATATAAATCTGTTATCTATCATATGTGATTTAGAATTAAAATCGTGGTACATGACGGGTTTTGCTGTCAATTGATGCTATCTACCTATTCCTATTGAGATTTAGATATCTATCCCAGACTTACTTTTGTGATTTAAAATTATCGAAATAAGCTCAAACGCTTAACCTTTCAGTTCTTCAGTTTATTGTCTTCCGACATTTGAGCCATATCAGCATAAATTAATGCTTTCCAAAACAGCCTTCAATTGTGAAAAAGTAATCGTCCAAATATATTTACGAAAACAGTAAATTGGTTAATATGAGTTAGATAATCAGACAAGGGCGTAGTGAGAAAGTTCTCTACGGAGAGTGTGGATTTGCCTGGTGGGGTACCGCATGTACTTAGGTCTTCTATCAAATTTCAAGAAAGTCATAGAGTACGGAGTTATCAGAGTGACTACTCCCCAATCATGCCCCCTTTCGCCCTTGGCTACAGATCTGTAATCAGATAGTCAGAGATATAAAGTTCATCTTTGATCAAGGCTTTATATGCGAGGTATTACGTTCTATTTTTGTCTAATCGTCGCATCGCAGTGGGAGTCACTGCAAAGTACTAAATATAAGAGGTTAATTATAGTATAATGGTTTAGTAATGTACTATAGTAAACTTTCATCCCATCGATAAAAGTACGGGCTCCGTTGGCGTAGTGGTGTAAGCGTTTAATTTATATAAATATATACTAAATATAAGAGGTTAATTATAGATAATGCTTTAGTAATGTATCATAGTAAACTTTCATCCCATCGATAAAAGTACGGACTACCATTAGCATAATGGTGTAAGCGTTTAATTTATATAAATATATACTAAATATAAGAGGTTAATTATAGATAATGCTTTAATAATGTATCATAGTAAACTTTCATCCCATCGATAAAAGTACGGGCTCCGTTGGCGTAGTGGTGTAAGCGTTTAATTTATATAAATATATACTAAATATAAGAGGTTAATTATAGATAATGCTTTAATAATGTATCATAGTAAACTTTCATCCCATCGATAAAAGTACGGGCTCCGTTGGCGTAGTGGTGTAAGCGTTTAATTTTATCTAGAATATATACTGGCGAAACTCATCCCACAAAACGCCCCATCGTTTAATTTATATAAATATATATTAAATATAAGAGGTTAATTATAGATAATGCTTTAGTAATGTATCATAGTAAACTTTCATCCCATCGATAAAAGTACGGGCTCCGTTGGCGTAGTGGTGTAAGCGTTTAATTTATATAAATATATACTAAATATAAGAGGTTAATTATAGATAATGCTTTAGTAATGTATCATAGTAAACTTTCATCCCATCGATAAAAGTACGGGCTCCGTTGGCGTAGTGGTGTAAGCGTTTAATTTATGTGGGTAGTCGAAGGCTGCACAATTTTTGCACACCTCTTTCCTAACGTGGCTACTGTATTAACAATGAACGATGTTCACATTTTTCAGTGTGAATTAATGTGTATGTCGTATAATGTTGAACAAACATTTGAACTATTGCCGGATCGTCGAATAGAACCTGGATCGTTTGAGTAAAGGGATTTATTAGCGACGACGCTGTTTAGGAGCTCCTGGTCAGTTCCTCAAGGAAATTCTACGAGAAAAAGCAATCTGTACGACAAGCTTGACAAGTGCTTCGCGTCGCAAAATATATTTTAAGCATGTGTGACACTATGCAGGATAAGGGTTAACATAATTCCGTCAGATGATTATCACATGGCCGTAGTTAAATGAAGGGGTTTATGTTAAATATCAGGGACACCAAAATGATATAAATTTTTTTACTTTACATTTTGACGAAAATAAGTTACAGTATGTAAATTTTGATGGAGATTCCGAATATGCTGTTCGTTTTATTTTATCTCTTGTCGTTTTCATGTTATGCCCAGTCAAACTTTGGCATTAGCTCCGTTCATATTGCTTAAAACGTTCACATGGTCTAAACACAAAATTTATAACGTTTACATTTTCAGGAATACTAATGTTGTGTGAACACCATTTGATTGATCATAACATAAAAACGGTAAGAGTTAGTCTAAAATGGTTAAAATTCAGAACCCCAGCCCAAAAACACATCTGGGCACGGATTTTTATCAAAGTCAAAGATTGGTCAAAAATTTTGGGTCCCGGATGTTTAACGGTAAGCCTCAGGTTGTTGTTACTATGTAAAAGTAAGTTCAATATTTTAATTAAACTAGCCATTTTTATGGAGTTGATTTTTTTAGCATGAGAACAAATTTCAGTAGTGCTTAAAAGCACCTAAATAACTGGAAATTGCTATGTATTAACAGTTTTTAGCGTTAATTATTATTGGTCTCGTGCTAGAATAAACGGCAAAACGTGAATATCTGGATCGACCTTCGAAAATTTTTGTTACACTCCATTGTGCCTCGTAGTTAATTAAATTCCGACATATTGTATGATGATGCCTCACCCAGGGTGCTCACCGGCGGGAAACGTATAGTACGGTTGATCAAAATTTTATATGATTCCACAACTGCGTCCTTGAAGATTATCCAGTATATGATATATACTGTATATCCTAGGACTATCGGAAAACACAAAACAGGCCCAAAGGTAGTGGTTGAATTAAAAGATAGGTTCAAAAAGTTAGGAATGGGTTAAAGGATTTGGGGGCCTGATCTGATACATAGTCAGTGAAGAGAAAGCTATTAAGTCGAAGAAATCGGCGTTCCCAAAATTTTTCCCATCAAATCCCAATTATCCCGATATTTTTCTAAGCTGCGGCAATGCCTATTTTACGCCAAAATAACATACTAAAATGATCAAACTTAAATATTCGGTTTAGTCATTCGACACGATACAATTGCCAAATAATATATTTTGCTTTTCACCCTTCGCACTTTTAAAGTACAAATTGTTCCGTAAGACGTATTCACACACACATCACTTTTATAAAATTTAGCTTGCAGCACAGAAATAATTGGTTTAGTAAGTTTGAAACGTATATATTAAAGAAATGTTAAATATCTAACTGGCCTGACTCTGAACAGTGTAAAAACAAAATATATAATGCTTTCTTATCAAGTTCAAAATGCTTGGTTCGCCGTAAATTGCTTTAAAAGGTAACAAACCTAAAACGCTGATAATAAAACAAATGTTAATAATGGAAATAAGAGGAACAAGTGAATATTTCAACCCGAACGACTACTTGTTTACCAACAATCATCAACGTAGTTTCCCCATAGGAGTGATTGACAAAATATCTGCTTAATCCAATCATATATATTGTACTTTGTGCGAACTGAAACATGTTAACTTTATGTATCTCGCGGGAAATCAGTACATTTATTTAAATAAATACATTAGCCTGGAACCAGCTGGTTCTATAAATATATATAGGCAGAGATTTTATGTGCTATATAAGTAGCTTTAATAATTAATATTATATATTTAAATGTTATATAACAGCTTAGTATAATTGATTATATATCAAAGATACTTAGGTTCCACCGCCATAGGGGTAGATGGATTCGTAGTGGAGGTGGTTGTATACGGAGAAACAAAAAATTCCTACGTATCCGCAATATTTCCGAATAATTCTTTCCATACTCACTCTGTTTTGCCAATGAAATTTTTGTAGTATTGATAATATCACTATAATTTCCAGGCCGCCTTCAGCAGAAGCGGGGGTTGTGGGATGCGGTCACTCATGGGGTCAATATAGCTTAAGGATGAGTCTGACCATTAGTGAGTGACCCCCTACCTACATTATTCGCACACCTATTATATTTCATTATAATCGCATCTTTTCGCTAATCAATAATGGGCGAGTGAACTCAATAGCATGTTCTGATCAAGGTTTTGCGGTTATAAGAAAACTGGTTGATCGCTAATATACATTGCTACTTGTAATAGTTTTTTAAAGTAAGAGTGATAAACAGAGTTAATGCTTTTAAAGCGTAGTAGTTTAGGTCCACATTTCTAACCAGAAACCCGCTATAGACAGATATATACTCTTATAAATTTCTTTGTAAATATTTAAAAACCTGGCGCTGCATTGATTCAAGTCATAAATTTACCATTTATTTAATTCACATCAACTAACGAAATAGCAACCACTTCTTCGAATTAATTGTTCATTAATGCAAAGTTTATCTGATTATAATAAGTTTCCATACGTCGCAAAGCCATATAATTGTGGTTACAAGGAACTATACGAAATTCAAAAACACAGATGAAGACATGTGGTTAAGTAGACAATGGTCTTTGACACTAGGCGCTACGGGCCACCACGAGGAGCTGTCTTTAACACGGGACGTAGTTAACTGTCGCTACGGGGCGCTATATTTAACTGGGACTGAGTGAATTAAACATGGATCTTTAACACGGGACGTAATTAACTGTCGCTACGGGGCGCTATATTTAACTGGATGCTATTTTTAACCGGTACTGAGAAAACTAAACTTGGATGTTTAACACGGGACGCTGAACCTTGAAGTACCTGGCAAACTATTGCGGATCGTTTGAATTGAGACGCACTTCACCCAAAGAAAAGACTTAAATTTAGCATACGCATAGCCTAACCTTAGTAAATGGGAAAGGCTTAAAAAGGCATTACTGACAAACACACAGTCAGTTAGATGTTTGAAGACCAGAGGTTTAAAAACAGTTACAATTTCAGAAAGAACTCTTTAAATCAGGATGGATACACGTATTTCATGCGTCGTATCCGCACAGAAATAGTCGGGCTACTACTTAGACGAAATCCAACGGTTATAATTATTTGTATTTCCTGAAAAATATTCATTCCAATTTGCATTTATAAATGTGACGAAGAAACTCATAACGATTGCTGCAGAAGTACTTTGTAAACTCAAAAGTCACGCATCCGCACATGAATAGTTAATAGTCGGGCAACTACGTAGGCGAAATCCAACGGTTATAATTATTTATATTTACTGAAAAATAATCCTCTATAAATGCTATGATTAAGGTCATATAGAACAACCGCAATGATTGTAAATTTACTCAAAGCGGTTTTGGTTAAACGATTGAACATGTAAAAAATATCAGATTCCTATCTGCTAAAGCTATAGGTATCCAGAGTTCACACGCAACACGCCAGGCTGGGGTGGGGCAGGAGGGGCCAATCACTCCAACTGTCCGAGAACGTAACCTTACCACGGCCTCCCTAATTTCCAGGTAGTGCCCCCACCACTGCGCTCTTGTAGGTAGGTACCTAGTAATCATAATAATTGATAGTAGGGCTTTTTTGAATCAAGCTTTATTAATAAATTATAATATATGATATACAGATACATTATATACAATACATTTCGTTTCTTATTATTTATTAATCACACGACACAGCGATACAGCTGTGGTTTTGATTAAGTCGAGTCGCTGAACAAATGCATAGACAATCTGGTAGAGAAAATCAATTTTCATATTTTGATTTTAAAATTATAGGTATGGTATGGAATATATATATATATAATTTCAGACCCAACTGTCTGTTTGTTCTTTAAAAGCAATTTAATGGTAGCCAGACCAGACGACATATATATCACACAAGTGAAATAAAGCCATACACACCACGCATATACATAGATATATAAATACATTGTGGGACTTGCGTGTGACAGACAACGACACGATATCAAAACATAATCTTGCTAAGAGCAGCGGCAAAAACATTTGCAGGTTGCCGCTGCATCGTTTCAGGATGGCACAGTGGATTTTAGCCGATTTTAAGTCTGAGTTAAGAGTAAAATCTTAGTCTTCACAAACGTTGATGTGATCTTGAGAATATATATATTTCACGTGAAGGTCAAAATGAACTGGTTGTATAGGGGGCAAAGGTTGCCCGACTAAAATGCAGACAGCTGAACATACACTCGTATGGCACAAATGTTTGGCTGTAGGACCGCCCATGCCCGCAGGATGCGGGTAGACTCAACAGACCGAACTGACGGCCGCATGTAGAAAAAAATTATAGTTGTAAACTGGAGCATCAACCAGGACTGCTGGAACTTAGGGGATGGAGGCAGACACTGTCACGAATGCCCACTGTGGCCATACCATTGATACATATTTTGGTTTACAGGTCATAAGAGGTACATTCAGGGGCGCAAATAGTTGGTATATGTGCACCGACTTTTCGACCGTAACGCGGCCGTTGCAATTTTCTTGTAGCCTAGCCTTTACTTCTGAGTGCGACCTCTCACTTCTGAACAATCATAAATGCTCCCCTGGGTAGAGTTATCATCAGTGAAATGGATTTTTTGCACATTTACTATTCAAGTTCCCAATAATATTAGTATATATAGTTTCGGATTGAACAATTTTAAAAAGAAGCGTTAATTTCGTACAAACTCATTTCGACACTATGTCATATTGCGTAGCGTTACATGCGCTGACATCGCCTCCGCATTTATCACACTCATTAAAATGGTTCTTCTACTACAAAATGCAATCAAAATTGAGGAATACCCGTTTTCGATAAATACACCGACCGTCTATTAAATCGAATTCGCATTTATCCCACTCACTAAAATGATTTTTCTACTACAAAATGCAATCAAAATTGAGGAATACCCGTTTTCGATAAATATACAGACCGTCTATTAAATCGCCTCCGCATTTATCCCACTCATTAAAATGATTCTTCTACTACAAAATGCAATCAAAATTGAGGAATACCCGTTTTCGATAAATATACAGACCGTCTATTAAATCGCCTCCGCATTTATCCCACTCATTAAAATGATTCTTCTACTACAAAATGCAATCAAAATTAAGGAATACCCGTTTTCGATAAATACACAGACCGTCTAGCAATACGTAACTGAACGAAGTAATG
>JASANE010000877.1:0-32019 GCA_030248225.1 Trileptium ribeirensis
GGAGCTGAGAACAGAACTACTGTTGCCGACGCAAATGCTGATATCAGTAAATCGGAGAAACGTTCTGGTGGCGACAGCGAAGATGCAAGTGAAGGAAAAGCACCAAACCAAATCAATAATAGACCAGTGTTGGAGGATCCACCACAATTGTCACTGCCGCTAGCGTACGGGGAACGTATTCAGCCACCCAGACGGCCTTATCCCGTACATGAAGGCTGGGCGGCGTGGCGCAGAGGTGAGCCGACTTCTCCAACGTCAGAGAAATTGGGTGGACCAGCGGCTTTTGGCATTTTTCGCAGAGGTGCAGAAACAAATGTTTCACAGCGGGACAATTCCCAGAATAAGGAACGTCAGCATTATGGAATTCAGCAAGTCTTCAACGGTAACAATGATGGCAATCGCCGCGCGCCAAATGGATACGGTCGCAGACAACAACGCTGCGATTACCCATCGCGTTCAGAAACGGTAGTTATGGATGACAGTGGAACACGTGTAACAGCTACAAAACCGTTACCGCAGAAAGTTACTACCCGCTCAGTCGCTTGTCAGGCAACATATATAACTCCCAAGCGCAAGCCATATCGACGCAGTGCGAAGTCTCAAATGCAACACGCACTGCGTGGAATGTTACGATCCGAATTACACAAAGTAAAGAAACGGAATCGCCAACGTGCGCTAGAAGGGACAACGAGCGGCTTTCAATCTAAGCTATGCAGAAAATCTACCTTTCGTGTGCCTAACAAATGTCAAGTTACATTACGTTGTCAACAACAACAGCGGCAAAAAGAACAGGCGTATTTTCAGCATTATGAACGACTTCGGCAACAATTCGGTAACTCGCAGAACAGCGATGAGTATCAGCCAGCCCCACGTTACCAAGCGGACTCATACCGGGTAATGCAACAAAGTCGTCGACAGGAAATGGAAACTTCGGAGCCATGTTGGCAACAACCACAACGGAACCGGGAAAACAACAAACATCAGTCTGCTAAAGCCAAGGCAATTGCGAGAAAGGATAAAGGCAAGCAGTTACAGCCGAGGCGACAGCACAGTGGGCACAACAATGGCGAAACGATACAGCATTCTTATGAACAGGTACAATTGAGACTGAATATGCGCAATCAAGATATCGATGGCCCTACCACATCACATAACCAGAGCTGGCAAACTAACGAACGTATTGTGTACATAGCTCAAAGCTACCGACCACAGGAGGAAGACCAAGAAGCGCGTATTCGTCGGAAGAAAGAGCAGCAACGCCAATTCGACCAGCGAGGGAAGTACAAAGAGGAGGATAGTATCCGGAAACAGAAACATTAACGTATGTGTATGAATCAACTACCCAATATTCGCCGCTACATATGCTTCATAGAGCAATATTATACGTCTATAGCTCACTTTCATGTATATAATGTCTATGTTACGCTAACTGTAAACACTAAATGTAAACAATTGGTCGCAATTGAACATAAACATTAAACATTGCGTCACATGTAATTTTTTTTCAACCGTTAAAACGTCAGCGTTTCCGGCATCGCAATTTCATTCGTATTATTAAACAACAACTATCACATCAACAACAATCGAAGCTGTCTGATTTAAAGGTAACATTTCATAAACATCTATCTTCAAATCGCCGCAACAGTTTGTCCGTCAACACATTTTTTTATCGAATCTATTGCGCCGACTGCTTACGAAATAAATATTGCAACTGCATTCAAAAACAAAGAACATTTGCTTACGATTGGGCATAAACATTAAAAAAACACTGCAGTTCATTATACTTTATATCGCGGGGACCGCTCTACCAAAATGGGGGGTAGTGTAGCAAAGCTGGCAGGCTCGTTGGGGTACACCCGGTCCGTCTGGTCCAGCCGGCTGTGTACCATGTCTTATTATTATTATTATTAATATTATTATTATTATTATTTTGCATTATTATGATGATATAATATATTAGTTGGGGTTCTATTTATTGTAATACAGTGGCAATTTTATAATATTGTTGTGTCTTTCAAAAACCTTGGGTTCGAAGATTTTGCATTACAGACCCACGCTGGCAATGTCTTAATTAAAATGTCAAACATTAAATGCTTGGTATATATAGATTGTCTTCATTTTTCATTTGGTCTAGTATAGTTGATGTTCTGGTGTTTGCTTCATTATAATCTCGGAAATAAAAGTGGTTCTAACAACTAATGTTTCTAGCGCACAGCTTGAAAGAAATATAGTTTTGCACAGAAATTGTTTTGCTCGGCTGCAAGCGCTAGGCTTCAACGGCGCAAGCAACTGTCGTAAAAGTTCGAGTGCTACGACTTACGGCACCGCACTTGAGTGATCAGATTCTTCGGCGTTTGGACTAGACGGACACCAAGAATCCGTTCACTACTGAAATCGGCCTCGTTACATATATATCCCGGCCAACCTGAAAACAATAAAATAAACATGTATAATTTAGCTTGCTAAATACCCTTATAAGTTCATAGCGCACCTACAACACGCAAGAACTCACTTGGTTATATATTTCTAAATTTAGTTGGCCAGGTATTCTTGAAATTCATAGTTCGAAAGCGTAGTAATTTGAACTTACTCTGTTGTATAATAATAACTTTATTTCTGGCATGAACGATTCTTCTTTCAACATCAACACCCTCAGTTTTCAGCGAATTTCTTTTGTCTTCATTATTTGATTTTGTGCCACCAAAGCAGCTTTTATTTTAGCTATTTTTATGCAGTTTTGCCGATGTCGCCTGCTATATTGTGTGGCTTCCTGTTCGAATGTATCCAATTTTTTGTAATCGCGTTGAAGAATATTCGTGATAAATATTCTTTGATGACACTGCCAAGTGATTTTGTAGCGAGTTTTTTTGGCGCCAGGAGACGAATATTTGCGCTCTACAAATATTTCGCAGCACAGGCAACCAGTTAATAGGAGTACGGAAGATCTTATATTATTCGAACGTTAACGTCGAAACATTGTTGTACATCATAGTAAATTCATAATAACCTTGCTAAAATGTTGTCGACTGAAATAGCTGCAATTTATTACTTCATTAATCATAAGATCACTTAAAAGCAGTCAAATTCTTAGTAAGTATAGGTTTAGACAGAACACATCGTTGTCCTAAACATTTTCTACAGCAAAACTCAATGCCTAGGCAATTATCCTTTCCTAAGTTGTAGTCTGTTGTGTTTCCATTTTTACCTCTTTGACCTAGTTTTCTTGTGTTGCATATGCGTCATATACCATACATGCTGACGCTGCGACGTCTCGGGAGAGGGGAGCCGTGGTCGGCGGGGGTCATCTCAGGGGGTAGAGACCCTTGGCGGAAGCTATTCTGGGTGCTGAATAATGTTATGACTTTTTTCCGCGAGAACCCATTTTTGCCAATTGTAACCCCATTTCGCCAATTTTCACTCTATTTATGTTCTTTTTTGCTAAAATTTTCCGCGAATTCTTGCTTCGGCATATATGGTCATACTTATTGTATTGAAGATCATATTCACTTTTATAACTAAGGTAAACTGACTTCTCTTTTCGCTGAATATTTTGCCAGGTGGCATGAACCAGGGGCATCATAGTTCGGAACAGGGGGGAGGGCGGGTTATGCCAAGAAGCGTAAACTGTGGGCGAACTGGCGAGCGCCCTGGCTTGAACTGGTGGCGAACTGGCGGGTCTCAATTCAAAAATTTTCAATATCTAATATTTTTCATCGGAAACGTTAAAATTGTTTATAAATAGCTTCAGAAACGGTGCAAAAACGTTTTTGTTTAGGTTAAAACCTATTTTTTCAAGCAGTTGTTAGCTAAAATTAGTCAAATTTTTAACTTCGGAAAGGGATTTTTGTAAAAAAAGTCGCCTGATGTGTTATTAACAGGGGGATGGAAGAGAGAGAAGCGAAAAATTTTACTCAGGGAGCTAAAATTTTCTCAGGGGTCCCCACCTGTTTTTTTCCAGGGGGGCATCGAAAAATGCCAGGGCCCACCCCACACTTGGCGTATAAATCCAAATATACACGTACTGAAAGCGACACTAATGACCATGGCTTTAAAGCGAACGAGCAAAACGCAGTCGAACAAACAGCGCGGCAGCATGTTTCCCGCTTTGAGCGAACTTCAAACAAGCAGCAGTCATTTCTAGTGGGTACTATACATAATGCTGGCATTCAAAATGTAATTAAACATCTGCAACGACTTTAACTGTTAAATTAATATACGTAAGATTTCTGTACATTTGTATTCTGGGGGTTTAAACAATGAGACATGTAGATTTTATTGATATGTATTATTTAATTGTACGACGATAAAGAACATCTTTGATAAGTATTCCCGACTATAATTTTTTTATCATCCGTAGCAGATGATATATTACCGGAAACGTATTGCTTTTAATGATTTAAATTATATATCAGCCTCATACAACAGAAAATTATAATTATATATTAATCGCTCCGTTGGGTTAACGAATCTTAAATAGCCTGATATCTCTTTAGTTAGCAGCGTCGTTTCATCGGCACAGCAGAAAGTGTAGTTACAACTTTCTCTATCCAACAGTTTTCAAGGTTTTCTTAGTAAATATTCTAAAAGAATAATTATTTTGATCGCGCTTAAATTGCCACGCTTTTCCAAGGTGTCAGCTAAATTGTAGGCCAGTTTCCTACAAGTCTTGCCTATATAGCGAAATTTGTCATTTTCAGTTCGCTTGTGCGTTGCCGCATTGCTTAGTTCATGCACTTGGGTGTTTATAAAGAAAGCAATATTATCATACGGCCGATCGACTGGCATTTGGCTTACATTGATAACATGTTCGCAATTCCACTACTTGTTCTATATTTCAAGAACATTACCGAATATATTCGCATTGGGGCTAGGTTGGTTTGTCTTTACCTATCGGCATACGTATAAGTGAGTTATATAATGGTGTACAACAGCGATTTTTACACTACAAACTAGCACGAGTTGCAAAACTGTGCCGATTATTAATTTCTGGAATCTGGGGCTACATTAACCCCTATGGCTACTTTAACATATTTCGTAGCGGTCACAGTATCCGGCTGAAATTCCATCGAACTTCGAATAAGCATGGGTCATTTCTGACAGGGGTGTTATATATTTCGGCCAAAATAGTATTTGAATTCATGAGTGTAGCGATAGCAAAGCGAAGAATTCCAACTAGCCGAGACATGATGAAATTTGACAATGTTCGTCACTGGGTTTTTATGGTTACACGCGTAACTCAACTTTGGCTAGGTGGATAGATTTATTTGTTATTTATAATAAATAATACAGATAAATTGTTTATTTACGCCGCAGGATTCGACGAAAAAAATCTTTCATTAGGCCCATGGGACATAGAATACACACGATACGGTTATATTTCCACAACCACTCAAGCTATATATGTGTTTTTGGTCTTATTTTGCAGTGTAATTTACTGGGTTTGCCATTCGCTCGAAATATTGCCAGAGATCCGTGAGCCCGAGGGAGTGGTCCGGTGCAAGAGGACATTTTTCCAAGAAAAAACGGTTAAAAATTGTGTGAGAAACGCTTCGGATAGAGAGAAAAGCCATTTTTAAGAAAACTTTGACAAATTTTCAGAAATTTTGGGCTTGAGAACGGAATTCTAGGACAACGTTTTATCAGATTTTATGTCAGCTGAAGGGATTTATGTTTTTACCAAGGGCGCAAAAAATTTACCAAAAGGAGATGAACTTGTGGAGCCCAAAAATTTTTTGGGGACATTGAAAATACCAGGACTCCCTAATTTGGAGAGCCCAGGTTTATCCTCAAGTACAATAATCGGGTGTATATAGTGTTGTCATCTATTTAAGCAACATAGCTGATATTCGCTGGCTCATTTTGTCATTTTCTGCTCAATGTAACTTTATCCGTGACTCTAAACCATATATTCAACACTCAAAATTCACAATCTTGACGATAAGACGAGCTACTAGTTAGTAACTTAATTTTGGGAAAGCAGTGAGAAAATTTTAACGCGGGAATATTTTCAGAAATTGTAACACTGTTTTAATTTCAAGAATATAGCTAAAAAATTCCCACCATTATTTCCAAAAATTTTTAATGGTTTGCTATATGATCTTGTTACTAACCTACACAATTATCCTATTCCTAGCCTAATTTTATATGTTTATTTATGTGGATATTTCCATGGTACAAATTCATTCGATGAAACACAAATCCGTGTACGCTTGTGTCGCGATAACTCGAAACGATTTTATAATACAATTTTAATTTTATGAAGTTAAAGCTTAAATTATTATTTTATTGTCTTTAAAGATGGGCGTCTTTGAACTATAACAGTTGACCTTTCTATTTAAACTGAAATGCACTCTGTGCAGAATGGAAAAGTATTTTAATGTGTCAGAAATTACGATGCTAATGTTATTGCAATATAACCAATAACGTCTCATCATACACATTAGTATATACTATATTATATATCCTTACAACTACTTGTATCACGAACAGTTGTGGACGGGATTAATTATTATAGACGTACATACAACAGTCGTGGTTAGAAATAAATGCACAAAAAAGAATGTGAAATGCGAAATAAAGTAAACGCTAACGTTCGTATATAATGAACGTTATTGCGCAGTTGTTTTTGTCCGTGATTGTATGTTCTCACGCACACACAAAAGCACACGTATATAATTAAAGAAATAAATTATTAATAAATTTTAAATAATTTCAAATAAAATTAAAGCAAATAATTTTAACAGCGTTTGAGTGCGTTTTTCTCGTGCAGTTATAGTGTCTGTGACTGTGAGCTGAGTGAAATAGTCTGCGATTTTCTTAACTTCCAACACCAACAATCCCGGCCAAACATAAGTGTAATCGGAATTTCGTTTAATCGCAGTTGATTGAAATTTGGTTTCAGCTCAATTTTGTACATTGAAATCTATGTAATTACGTCAAACTCGAGTTGGATTAAAATTTTGTTTTGTTTTTTTTTTTAATTAAGCGATGGGGGCTGCTGGCGTTTTGCATTCTTCCAGTTTAGATGGATGGCTCATTGTCCTTCGGCAGTTTTTGCATCTACAAAAGGATAAACGCCGCCTTCCCAATTGGCATAAAATATTGACCTAATTTATTTAATAAAATTATTTTTTGAAACTAACAATTTTGTGAAATAAATCAAAAGGTTCTTAAAAACGCTTTTAGTCTTTCAGAAGCTTTACTAAACGTGCACGAGCTTGTTCGGAAGATTAAACGCGAATTGCTTATAAGAAATTGTTGAACAATGGTGGCTTCTGATGCCATTAAACTGGAGATTAACTTTTGGGAATTTAATATCTTTTAGTAGTATATCAGTTATTGTTTCGATACATTATTACGATAGTGTTTGTTTTTCTTCTATGTATCATTCTTTACCTTCTAGGTTGTAGTACGTTACTGAGTATCGATTACTCGATCTTCTGAATTTAACTATTATTATTGTTGCTTCAGCGATGCTGACTTCGGCGCAGCTCCTTCAAGAACTTGCTAGCTCGCATCCGTCGAAAGCGACGCCAGCTTCGTTGACTGGCTCTGTAATTGCCGCAACGGTGGCCACATTCGTATTTCGCTCGGAATTGCTTTTGTTTTTTGGTCCGATCTACATAGCAGTATTCGTCCGACGGCCAGATACAATCGCACGATGTATAGCTGTTGGTGCAGTTACTGCAGTTTCTAGTGTAGGTTGGTTTTTGGAATCAAAAATATTGTATTATAACCGAAAAAAGTTGCTACGTCAATAGTACAGTACTCGCCGGAAAGGAATGGCGTTACTTCGATGTTTAACCGAAATTCGTTCGACAAAATCCAAATTTTGTTCGGGACGGTTTTGAAATTTTGGTGCTGATTTTTCAATTTGTTCGAAAACTGCCCGGAATTTGTTTAAAAAGTGTTTGAGATTGAAAAAAATTCATTAGATTTTTGTAAGATGTTCATTCGAAAAGCTACACGCATTTCTTGCGAGTGCTGTATTTTAAAAACCACTAATTAAAATTATGAATAAAAAGTATTTGCGGAATCCCTGACAAATTCAAACCAGTTTTACAACGTTCGATCATTAAATTTATGAAAACAGGGTTTACTTTGAAACTTGTGTAACGGTCACTGCTTTACAACATTTCCTGGCAAAAAATAAAATTATATTGTATATACGAAGTAATACAATGTTCAACTGATTTTCACTCACTAAAATATCGGAAACAAGATTTGTAATGAAACTGCTCTGTGATCCACTTGAGTTTTGATCCGGCAGTTGCAATAAGAACACAAATACTTAATATACCCTAAGGGTTCTGTGTGAAACAACCGAAATATTGCGGTAAAACGCAACAAATAAAATGCGTGCCATCTGAATTTCTGCAATGTGTAAAGTTTTTGGGGTATTTTTTGATCATAATGCTTGTGGTCTGTGTAGTACTCCTTAAGTATAAAATAAATCATTCGTTGGCATGAAATTTATGGTCTATAGTTTTCTAAAATGAACTTCTACTTCTTTGTCAATCTCTGGCATTTGCAAATAAAAAATGTTTACGGCGACTTGTTTATCTTAATAATTTGGGTATCTTATACAAAGTTACTATGCAAATTAAAGGGTGTATTAACTATTTGATATTGTTATTTTACCGACTCTGGAAATTCCAGTACATCTTTAGACTAGGGTCTTGTCTCATGGCCAAGAAAATGAATTCTGAGTGTATACAAAAGTTAGCAAAATACTGCCATTTCGTTAAAGTTGAAGACCTAAAACAAAACTAAAATAGTTAGGCACCAATATATAGCTTTGTACTCTGAACGAAATGAGCCCAAGCGCGGCTTATTCGATCTAGTCGTTGAGGAGATGTGGACAATTTGGTATTTTCGGGGACCCAAGGGTCCATTTTAAAACTCATTTGACCCAAACCTGAAGGGTAGGTAACCTCGGTAACAACAACATCTACACAGCTTTTTAGAGCTAAACTTTTTGAGCAAAATGAGCCCAGGTTCGTCCAAATCACATGTGTGGTTGTTGAGATATGACTCATAACGTATTTTGGTGGGATCCCAGAGACACTACGTAAGCCCCTTAACAACCCTTTTAAGGGGGAAGGTGTTGAAATCGGTTTCTGCGTCTAAGTAAAGGTCACAAATAGAGATTTCAAGCTTTCGAATGATGTGTCGCACGACCTGATCTGCCTATCAGAAGTTGAGTTATGTATGCCACACGAAAAAACCCAAAAACAGACGCTGCCAAATTTCACACTCCAGTCTAGTAAGAATTCTTCGCGTCGCTCGTTTCACTCACTAGCTCAGAATTCAATTATGAGTGATTTTGCGTACGATATTTTAGCGAGTGAAAAGTTACAAGTAGCTATTATTATTAGATGTAGAGGTGAAAAAATAGGATTATCGCCAAATTCAGTTTCTTGGAACCCTTCAAAATCCCTGAACTAAAATAATAGATCAGCAACACATCACGGGAAAAGGTATGATCATATTAAATACATATAAAAATCACAAATCCATTTATTATTTCTTTCAGCGACCAGAAACTTTGTAAAACATTCGACATTTTCGAATAACAATCTTCAAAATAGATTACACAGTCATACGTCACCTTTCTACATTGTACATACATACCACGCAAATACAATCTCTATAGATGGGCAGGGGATATCCGGATATCCGGATATTTTTTCATATCCGGATATTATCCGAAGCCTTCCGGATATCCGGCCATTGTCGAATCTTAAGTTAGCTACTCACGGCCGTAATTACGTAGCTAGCTCGCTGAAACTGCGTGACGTCATCATTGTTAGCTCTCTACTGATTTCAACCCTGTTTATTTCAGACTTCTAAATAAGTAAAATAACGGTATATTACTTCACTGATCTAGTCTTTTAATTTTCTTGAGTTGTGTAGCAATGTCTTCATCGGAGAAGACGCAGGTAAGGACAAAGTGGATGCCGATGGGAATAAACGAATTTCTACTAATTTTTGTGACTGTTGTTGTGACAAGTTTGCAAGTTTGTTTTTATCCAGCCCTACTTTTCGAGTTCACAGGGGCCTCGCGCGGCTAGCTAAATGTCACAACTGTTTCGACGAAACGCTGTGACGGTTTTTACATCTGGCGCAACCAGCTTAAAATGAACGCTGCATTATGTGGACACATGAACCTCACTGAAATTATAGGATTCCGAGAGCTGTTTGCCTTTTGCGAACCAGAATTCCAAATGGTCAGCCGAAGATCGATAGCAAGGATGGTGGAAAAGCAGTATGCCGAAGCCAAAAGGAAGATTCGGCGTGACATACTCACGGATTCTGCCGGCGCCCCAGTCTCCATAACAACGGACTTATGGACATCGCAGCAAAATGACGCCTATATATCAGTCACAGTCCATCATATCAACAACGCGTTTGAACTGAAGCATTATTTGATCTGCACCAGACCGATGGAGGATCGCCACACTAAAAGTGAACAAGTGCCACAAGTAAAATTTGTGACAATGTTTGTATAGTGCTTTTGACGAATATTGCGCACAATTGCGCGGAGAGCGATAGCTTTGGCAGCCGTGTTTGGTATGTTCGAAACTGGTTGAGGTCGTAAAACGGACGTTATACTGAGTCTGGAAACAGGCCAGCTATCGGTTACGCAGACAAGGCGTAACGTGAGCTAATACTTCTCCCAGCAGACGGCGATAAAGGCTATTATGTCCTCATCGGCCAGCTTTAAATACAATAATTTCGAATTCCTCACATCCTAAGCAACATGCGATCAAATTTGCGAAATTCCTTACCCCCGGACATTTTTATCATATCCGGATACCCGCATTATCCGGATAATATCCGGGCAGTTTTGCCGGATATCCGGATATTAAGATCCATATCCGTGCCCATCACTAACAATCACATTGAGCCCTGTGAAAGCGTGTAGACCAATGTTAACCCTCTACCTATAATTAAAGTCTAGAATTTTTAAATGTTGTTATCAAAATTTATGATTATAAGTCTTTTATGTAACGAGTCCCCCAATGTATATATTTTTAAAACTGCGTATTAAATCAACGTGTTTAATGAGTTAAAAACTCGTCATAATTTGCCCGATCAAAATCGCTCTTTCGAAATATGATGGTCATTGCTGGGTAGTAGAGTAAAATTTAAATTTTAAATTAAAATTTCTTTAATAATCCTAAAGTCCATGGTTCACACCAAGCACAAGAACCTCGCTTATCGAAATATTGCAAATGGCAGGTTTCGGCGGAGCCATGATCGGATTGTTTGGTGTTGTACAAAATGGCATTAAGTTAATACATTCTTTGTCTAGCAAAATCTCGTGTAAAAACTTCTTATAAAGTTGAGTTACACATACATAGCACAAATAAATTGATTTTTCCACTCGGTCTCGTAAAGGAATTTCCGCGTGCTTAATTTCAATTGTGGCGGAAATGCCAAGAATACTTTGGCAACTCATAATGGCCTGTTTTTGGAGCCAGTTTCTTTATTTCTAGAATTTTTTCTATTCTAAGCATGAAAACATACTTTTACGAGATTAAAATAATGAAGTTTGTCAGTCTGCAATTTATTTCTTTGGAAGTATATTTTCATCATTTCTGGCCGTTATGATTGCTAGTTTCTAATTACTGTTACAGGCGTATCAGTTCTTGTCGACTCTTAGTTCTGGAATAGGTGGTTGTATCCTGAGCTTGAAGTTTTCTATTATAACACCTACTTGAACAAAAGCAGCAGTTGGGGTGTAAGTAAAGATTATAATTTTACTTTTACGAGATTAAAATAATGAAGTTTGTCAGTCTGCAATTTATTTCTTTGGAAGTATATTTTCATCATTTCTGGCCGTTATGATTGCTAGTTTCTAATTACTGTTACAGGCGTATCAGTTCTTGTCGACTCTTATTTCTGGAATAGATGGTTGTATCCTGAGCTCGAAGTTTTCTATTATAACACCTACTTGAACAAAAGCAGCAATTGGGGTGTAAGTAAAGATTATAATTTTATGAAATATTTTAATTTAATATTATAATTTTTCTGAATATATAAATTTAAGTAGCTTATAATTATTTGTTCTTGTATTATTTGTAATGCACCATCAACTATTTTTATTTTGACCTGAGTACAACAAATAGTTCTCATCTGAAATACCAAAAGTTGGCGAACATGTTGGTTAATATGACGACATACAGAACTGGTTGTAAGTGGTTAGGATACTATTTGCTTTCACTTTTGTTGCATAAAACACATTTCTGAATAACATAATGGGTACTATTTGCTTACTAGGTACTACTAAAGTGCTGCATGTTAGTAGGTTTATTTTTCAGTAATTCACTGAGAATTATGGGCGAGTAACTTCTCTAATAAAACATTGCAGTGTCGCTACCTCAGTATTGATTTTTAAAAAAAGCATTAGCATTTCTTTTAAAATATCGTCAGTGCTTCCGATACTCAAATCTCTGGAAAAGAATATCAACTTTTCCGCGTTAGTCTATATATCCTTGTCAAGGGTGAAACGGAGCGAGATTGTATTATCTTTAGTTTTAATTATGGTGGTTAATTACATGTAGTAGGCTTTGTGTTTCACGTATATTACCTTTAAACATCTGGACCACTCGAAGCCTTATAATTTTGGTCTGATAGGAGTTAATGAGCACCACCATCGTTTTCTAACCATTAACTATCCAAGCGCCCAGAAAACAAAACACAACCAAATAGGCATAACAGAATAAATTCACTAAATCGGGACCACCGGCATTACCATTGGTTATTCTGCTGTTGGATGGTAGTCCGTCTTTTAACCACAAAAACTTTAGCCAAAACTGGAGAAATTATGAGTTTCTAAGAAGTACCATCACCTGCCAGAATTATCTGCCTCTACCCTAAGTCGTGGGCTTGAGTCCCTACGCGTTAAACACCCTAAAATAACCCTGTAGGGTATGGTTCAATCGTGTTAGACTCTAGATAATCACATTATTTTATTCCGTATATAAATTCAGTAAATAACTAATATAGGTACTGTGATACCCAGAATATGATTGTGGTGTTTTAACTCTTATCAGACCAGCGTTGTAAGGCTTCAAAGATTCCAAAAGTTTTATGATGGTACACACACTAGCCATTAAGCTTCTTGATGTGATTACACACAATGACGCCTACCCATAGATAAAATCACGCTCGCCCCGTTTAACCCTAGCATGTGAGGTACTAGTTCTATTTTAGAAATTTGTGAAAAATATTTCGGCAAATTCAAGTTAATGCATCACTACTTCAGATCTTGCTGCGATCGTTTGGGTATACATAATTTTGGAAACAACGTTATTATGTCGAGAGAGTGTAGTAATTTTAATGCAAATTTTTATTTTTATAGTTCAGAGTATACGTAATCGCTTGTTTTTATAGCTCAGAGTATACGTAATCGCTTGTTAACAGCCATTTCATGAAAGTGTTTTTCTATTGACATAGCCTAGTTCTTTATTGCAAAGTATATAGCATAGGTTAGTTCTATAAGAAGATGGTTGTTAAATGCAAGTAATCACCGCTAGCTTTTAATTAATTGCTTAGACTTCGCCATTTTGGTGGTACTTCTATTCTGCTCTTCCACGAAGCCTCGGTTGTTCGTTATTTTTTACGTTTGGTGGCATGTATCTTGAAAAGCGTTTACGCAAGTTAGTCTATGGTTTTTGCTACCAGTAGTTATTTTTCTCGTTGCTTACGGCTTGGTGTCATTGTTGTCCAACATTTTTGATAAATATTAATGATTTCATAACTCTAGTTCTCCGGTAATATTGTTCTTAGTCTTTGATAGCAGTTATTAGCTATCACCGTCTGGTCTTACTTGTTAGTTTCCCCACCCAAATTGTGCTCCAGGTGTGAGTGTGATAACTTAGAAATAATGCTGAATTCCATAACAAGTTTGACTGAGCAGTTCAGAAAATTTCAAGACAATTGTTATCAATTCATGTTCAGTGAAGTTGACCAGATCGTGACAATTTATTGTTTTCGATTTTCAGTCGTACTAACATTGGACTCGAATTGGCTAACAGACTTGTATAAAAATCACGTTGATATGTTATCGACTCATTGTGGATGAAACGAAGTACTTGATTTCACTTCAGTTGAATTATTTTAATTTCACAAAAATTTTGGAACAACGATAACGCACGCGACAGGGTCCTTAGCAGCATTGGAGCATGTTGGTCTGCGATATGAATTCTGTCGCAATGTATTACCAACAGAACTTTTAAGGGCTAATACAAATCACTATGGTCAATTGGCTGTGGCTTAGTGCTCTGGGAACGGGAAGAGCTGGTTAATATTTTTCGTCGTTAAAATTCAAAAATAGAAACCTAATTTCTTTCGATTCAAATGGTATTTCGCGCGATGGAATCTCAGCGAATTTTTGAACGTCTTAGGGGTAACTGCAAGACATTCATGAAGTTTATGCTTAGAATATTTTTCAAGACGTCTGAAAGAGTGGAAACGATTAGAACCAATTCCGTAACTTCAACTTTGACAAATTTTTGGCCTGGGAAGTATTAGGAAAGAACCTTATTGTATGAGCCGGTAGTTGGACCTTGTCACCGGCACAGGAATGTTACCTAATTGGAACCTGGGGTGGGAATACGTACACCTGGTGCTGGTTGATATAAAACCTTTCGATTAATTTGAAACGACTGTCTTGGAGATCATTGCTGTTTTTGGAACGAATCCAAGAATCTTTCGACTGAACTGCCCAGACTTACATCTGTATCTGAATTAAAGTCAGTAAATTGACAAAGGTCTCGACTTTTTAAACCCAATCCAACCTAACATACAATCGTTATGCATGTAGTTTTAGTTTTAGCTGTGGCGTTTCTTTTTGAAATTAGTCTTTACATTGCAACGGATAAACATTACGCATTATTATTTTCATTATTATAATTTCATATCGAAAATTCTTATGCTTGCTTGAAATAAAAAATTGTTATAAAAATAACAAAATAACCATCTTGCTTGTGCACTGTGGTTTAGTAGAGCAATGTACCTGTAAGCAACGTTTTTACCTAAAATTACACTGGTTTTAAACAATGTGCAAATGCGAAAAATCGAACTTGGTGCGTATTTTACAAGATAAGTAATAAAAGTTTTGGTTTCAGCCATGTCTCTCTACTCGTATCGTATAACTAGATAAGTATAATCAAGTTTTTTTTTACTTTTTGGACAGGTTGCTCTTAGCCGTGCTAGTTTTCGTGTTCAGCTATTCGTTTTTGGCACACAAAGAACTTCGATTTATCATCTATGTCATTCCGCTATTTAACGTTGGAGCAGCAGTTTTTTCTGATCGATTGTAAGACATCTTTTTATGTTTTAAGCACACTTTTTGCTTCATTATTTTAAGGTTTTAATCTTAGCGTTTACTTAACGTTGTTATATATAGAGGGGTATCGTGAAAAAGAGACAAAATTATCAGGCTGTGGCTCAAGTCGGCTCTTTATGAACCATGTCTAGCTCGGCTTTCTTAATCATTTCGGGCTCGGATCTCGGTGTAGAGAGGTTTGGCTGTTCATAAACCGTATCCGGCTTGGTTCTTGTGATGGCAAGTCGGGCTTGGCTCGATCCTTACGTTACTAATAACAAATGTTTGCGATTTCCTAATAACAGGCAGAACATAATGTAATGTAAAAACCATCGAAGAAGCAATATGCTTTTGTTAAAGAGTAGGGCCGAGGTAATCTCGGCTCATCTCACTGCTGGCACACATTCGTACCATATCATGGGCATAGCCAGGATTAAGGGGGTGTAGCCCCACCGACGTCTAACAAAATCATCTATAACTACTCCTTCGACATACAATTGTTAAAAAATTCATCTCTTCTATGTACATTTTTGCGTATACCAAATGTGCGAATTATTGATGTAAGTTCCTTAGATTCAGGTTACATTTATGTTTGATTCTTTAGGAAATAGCGTTTAAGAGCCAATCCCAGACCAGATGCACTAGGGTTAGCTGAGAAGCTGAGATTCTACATATAGATTTAGGCTTTAGCTCGGCTTGTCAGACAATGGTAAGCTGGGCTAGACTTGACGCTACAGCCACGGCTGCAGCTTTATTTCTCACCTCTAGAGTGTAGCAGAGACGGCAGCAGTTTGTATGACATAGCGGAAATCTACGATGACAAACTTTATGAAACGTATTACTATATTAACTGTAAAACTTGTTCAACTTGTTATTAAAAATTCATTCTTCACATATCCTAATGGCTATGGTATTGGCGCCAACCATGGTAACCTAACAAACAAGCAACGCTTAGGGGACGTTGTATGTTTTCATAAATGTATTTCATAATGTCAAACGATTTATTAGAAACATCATTTTAATTTACTAAAATATCATTTTAAAAGTGAGCCGTAGTATACTGTTAAGCAATTCATAAACATAATGTTTAAGGTATAAAACGACTGTTACTAATGTAATATCGACGTGACGCTGCTGCACTGCGCACTTCCCAGACGTAATGCCCATACGACCCCGGCTATCGTGACTTCAAGGGCGCTGTGGGTTTCTCACGCGATGTCTCTTCCCACGCGGTGGCCCAAGAATGCGGAGCTAGCAAGCCGCAGGAGCGCTTCACAGGATGTGTTCTGTCCTGCCGGACGGGTTGCGCACGTAGTCTAGAGGATACTTTGATCGTCACTAACAACAATTAAATTCGACACGGTAATGTCGTGTTTCAAGTGGGCCGCAGGTTGAATCGATCAGCTCGTCAGTCCAAAGCCTAGAATTTTCGTTGCTACAAAATAAAACTTTGTCTCAGTTACCCAAATACATATAAAACATCAAATTATGCTCGTGGTTTTCACATGACTATCAGTTATAGTAGTTAACAGACAGCCTAAATAAACTGTTAACTCAAATACGTCACAAAAGAGATCATTATAAATATATCGTAAAATGGTATGACACTCGCTCCTACCCATGTTCTTAACTTATCCGATGATGTATTATTTTCTAGGACCAACTATCAGGTCGCTAATAACCAAATAGATTCGAGCGAGAATCCAAACCAGTGACTGCTACTTCTGCTCGAATCTGATATGTTATTGGCTACCTGATATTATTTGGTACTCCCAAAAAATCTGGGGTAGCCCTTGGGTACACACCCTGCAATCCTTTGAGGTAATCTGAAAGACAAAAAACATCGGATAAGGACATGGCTATGGCAGAGTGTCATATTCTTTTATAAAAATTTTATAACGAACTCTTGTCTTCCGTGAGACTCTGATATGCAACGTGTGTTATTGAACTGTTGTATTCTGAAGTTTGAAACTGTGCTATTGATACAAATTTTGCTCTTTGTGTTATGTATCTACAGGTTGTCGTGAAATTTTATCTGGAGTTTCTCGAGCTTTGATTTGGGCCGCGTGTACTTAATTTCACGTTGCTGTCCAACGCATGAGACATTACTATATTTTTCCATAAAACGGAAATATGACTGTATTTTCAAAATTGTTCTAGATGGAAAAATCGCAGCAAACCAAGTTTTTTCCATAAAGTTGCCGCTAGCGCGGTTTTAGGACAACTTATGATTAATTTGCTTGCAACAGGAACATTTCTGTACGCATCCTATTGGAACTATCCGGGTGGATATGCGCTGCATTGGCTGAATCATAACGCACCAAAAAACGAGAGTAAGATTTTAATAAAAATTCTTTTATCGATTTAAGTGTTCGTAGTATGTAGCATCAGTATCATTTGTATTATAATTGGATGAAATTGGCTTAAAACGATATATTTTACCTGGCTGTTGTGTGTATCACCTTTGATAACAATGAATATACGAAAAAATATTTTTGTTACGTATGCGTATACAGTATAATATAAAACATTCTGTTATTAACCCAACCAAATCAGCAATAATGGTATCAAGATGTAAGTTTCATTTATATTTAAAACAAGTATTACCACCGTTCCTACCCTGAATGTCATTTACCGGCAGATTTAAAACATCGTTTTATTCTCTTAATACTATTCCCAATGTTGAATTCCTAAGTTTAGTTGCTTTCGTCTATTTCTCTGCAGCATCGCTCAGAACAAGCTATTTATTTGTAGTACTATATGGCATTTTTCGCTTTGTTTCGAACTAGTTTATTCCGAGAACTAATTATCATGTTATATTCCACACGTCTTCCGAATATCTAATTATTCTTGCGCGAACGATCGAAATTTCGTTTAACCGAAATTTCATAAATTCGAAATTTGTTTAATTGCACTTAAAGTGAAATCGATCGAAATTTCGTTTTATCAAAAATGTCGAAATTTCGGTTAATTGCACTTAAATCGAAATTTCGTTTCAGTAAAATATGTCGAAATTTCGTTTAATCGAAATCCAAAGATTTGTTTTGCAATTATTCCTGGCCGTGATTGTGTACCTGAATGATTAACATATATACACTCCCTGCCGGAAATGACTGTCGGAGTTCCAGTGAATTTCGTGCACTTTTCGAACAATTTTCAACAAAAAGTTTTTTGAATTTGAACACATTTCGACCAACACTAATACCTCGTGAGATGTGGGAGACGGTACCTTCGCAGTTTTATCAATAAGTTACAATTGTGTGCAATGCCCATAACAGGCTTTGTGTTCTATGTTTATGGGACCTGAAAATCTGCGGAACCCTTGAAGCAAGCGTGGCAGAAGTAAAGGAACACCACCTATTCTACGTGTCACAAAAGAATAATCCCACATCGTACCATTTCGTCTCAAATAAAGAAAATTCCGATTTATTTCGATCGATTTCGATTACGGCGCAACTAAAGAAATCTAAAACTTATAAAATTTCGATTTTCGATTGCACTTAGTTTTGGCCGATGAATTTTGTATATAATTCAGCGTTAAACAGTGCATAGCCTAAATGACAACGAAACTATTCTAAAATTTTCTAAGCGTCCACAGTATTGTCCGGTTATTCTTTTTTGCAGTGCTCTTGCTAGTTAGGAATGCATAAGAATAGTCGTGAAGACCAGAGCAGATTTATAGATGGGTCATTTCACGAACCCATGTCATTTTGGTCGTTGGGCGGTCTACATCGGCACATTTTGGCCCGTACCACCAGTCTTTTGGAAGGGAATTTAATGTCGCTGTGAGGTGTAGTAATAGGCTAATCATGACCTATGCTGGACCTCTGTGCCCCTAACATAGTGAATGAGGCCAGAGGCCCACAAACCGGATTGGCCAATGAAGCCAAAAACACATGTCCCACTATAAACGTTTGCCGCATCGCTAGCATGTGACACATATGTGTGTTTATCATTTCACTATGATCCTGTATTTCACTGTATTTGTTAATTTTTCCGCAAAAACTTGGGAGTAAGCATCGACACTGACGCTGACGTCAAGCATTCAAAAAATTTTTCGTGTCATGTAGCCCACCCCCCGACCTATGTCAAATCTAGGAACTTGCATACCCTGGTAATAACGTCAACGGTCACTAGCGCCAAAAATGTTATATAGCGATAATCATAATCAGTACAGGTGTTATTGAAAAAAAGAAAGTCAGCATCTGTTCATGTATATAATACAGTGCTAAGCAGTATATTTATCTTTAGTGTATTGTCATGTCAAAACCGCAACACGAACCGCATTCTATAAATATCTACTACGGTTCTTGACTACATACATACTCAAAACTCATCTTCTAGTGGATCAAATTCGACAAATGTTTGTTCGATAGCAAAAGGAATGATGTTGTTCTTTATAGTTTAACAACAAAAGCTCCTAAACCATATTCCGGCTCAAAACGGCCAAAACCTGGGTTTTAAAATATGTTTGTCAAATGTGGGTATCTTTGTTTTGTAGCCTATATCTCGCTATCAATAGCCGGTTACTACTATGCGGAATTAGGTCATCGAGCTATACAACTTTGTGTACCACTTCCTGGATCGGTGTGGACTTGAAGAATATGTGTCGTTGACCCTTTGCCATAAATGTAGATTTTTCATATGTTGACATGTTATTGCGTGTTTATGCGTTTAAACGAGTGTCCTTTAGGTTACCAAGAACACGGAATGCAATGAATTTTGTTATATAGAGATAAAATTGACTAAAATATACATTATCAATGTTCCAAAAATGATTTACGGTCGACGGCACGATTTCCAAAATGTAGTTTGTCTTCATTTGTTTGGCTATGTGTTGCATCTGGCTTCTCCATTCGCAAAAAAATTCTGCCAGGTGGCATGAACCGAGGGCCATGGGTTCTGAAGTGGGAGCGCCGAATTTTGCCAAACCGGTATGTAATGTAGGGGAGGGGGTTAACTGATTTTCAAAATTTAATATTTTTCAGCGAAAAACGCTAATAATTTTAATATAATATAGTCTCAGAAACGGTGTAAAAATGTTTTTATTCAGATTAAAAGCAACTTGCAACCAATTTTTTTGCTGAAATTAATTGTTTAATTCGGAAAGAGATTTTTGTAACTAAAGCGTGTTTTATACATGATTATACATAATGACAGCTTTACATCAAAACACGCTCCTTCTGTTTCAGCCACCCTTGCGAGATACTTTTTTTTACTTTACAGCCGTAGTGATTCTTACCTATGTAACATATTCCACTTTTGCCTTCTCCAGGTTTGACCCGTCGACGCCGCTGTGGACCGTTTGCGGCCATGTTCCGGATGATTTTGATATAGTTCGTGATCCAGTTGTCAAGTACATCGAAGTTGTTCCAGAGCTTCTCTCAAATGACTTTAGACGCACTTTGGGTGTATTTCTAGTCATGCATGATCCTAGACTGTCATACAGTTGACAGATTTGGTTCTCAGCCATACTGGCCCGGTAGTGTAGTAGAGAGCATTATAATTGAAATAAAAATGTGTCTTTTGGCCACAAAAATGCAAAAAAACAAGATAGCAAGCGTGAATAAATTATTGTCCAATTTGAATAAAATATTTTATCAATCTTAAAAAATGGCGATTAATCTCTATACATTAAAGGCGTCATGGTTTCACGTAATAATTTATTTTCTTTGTCAATTAGTTATAAATTTGCTTTCAGGTTTAAAGATTCATATAGACGTATTCAGTGCTCAGACAGGAATATCTCGATTTCTGCATTCAAATACGAATTGGGAGTGAGTTGATACACAGTAGTTTTTGTGTTTTGTGAGGTTTGAGAGAGCACAACTTTCTAAACAACTTCGGATCGAAATTCATCACTGAAACACATAATGCTTTATATTCACCGATAGTCGGTCGAATAATATTATGAGGTAGCGCACGATGACGGGGTTCAAATATTATTAAATTTTTCCGCCAATTAAATATTGTCTGTTATGCAACTTCTAAAGTAATATGTATCTATGTGGTTTTGGCGCATTTGTTTACCGTTTGATTAAAGTATTTGTACACGTGATAACAACGTAGGTACATGTTGAACCAGTGGCTGGGGGTTACACATTAGGCGTCGAGCCCCCACTAGGCCCAGGTAGACCCCTTTGATGGTACCATGTAACAACCTGTGGCGATTTCACATGCTTGATATTATCTTCCTATCCTTTAAACAATTTTCCGCGCGGGGGGGGGGGGGGTTCGCCAACTTTTTGTCACCACACACCCCCTGAGCTAACCTCATCCCCCCGCCGACACCGGCTACCTCCCCTCCCCCGAGACCTCGCAGTCAGCATGACATGCATTGTATGAAGTATGGACTAGTGACGTGAAAGCATATTGGGGAACGATTCCTTATCCGGATATGTGCTAAGGTGGCACAGTCGGCATATCCTAATATTGCATTTCGTTCAGGCACAAGATTTTACAGGTGGATTACGACAAAACCATGATGCGAGAATGCCTAAAATGTTTAAAGATGTGACCGTTTGAGGGGAGGTGTTTGTCGTTATATCTATATTAGTTTCAAGCGATCAATACACTATATTTGCCTTATGCCAAGAAGACAAATACATTTCATTTGATCGTGTCGAATTACTGATTTGTTGGAAATCCAAAATATTTTATTCTCAAAACTGTATAGATTGTGAGTTTTTCGGCTGCGCTTTATCCTTATGGCTGACCATCACAGTATTGGGTAGAGAGCAACCACCCAAACGCTGATAATATTGATGCTAGTTCCACGTTAAAATAAGTTGCGAAGCATAAGTTCGTAGCAGCGAAACTTAGGAGCCATTAATTATAATAGAGGTATCCAGAAGCTAGAAACGGATAAGGCACCTATAGTATAGCGGTTTCAGATCACGCAACCACAGAATATAAACTATGTACTGTTTTTATTTAAGCTGCATTTGTTTAGGCAAATATTTATGGTGTTTTCATGAAACTTTTTATTCAATCTCGGTTTGTCTATAGTGACAGCAGTTGGATCGCAGCCAGAATAGCTAAGGCTGCGAATCAATATTTATGAATTCTTGATTTGAGTCGAGTTGAAATAGAAAAGCAGTAAAAAAAGTTCAGTTCACGTGTCGCGGTGCTAAATTTGCTTATGTCATTTATCTCAACATGACCTATCGTGTTTTTAACCGCGCTGATCCGATTTTGATCAGTCTAACCCTTTACGCTATGAAGTAATTTGCATTTCGATTATCGTTAAACAAACTGTTGCCGAACCAGAGCCGTTTGCGTTTGAGTTGCGCTCGCTAACCACTGAGCTGCGACGACGCTGTTGCTCGGATCTTAATGTTCTTCACAACGTATATCACTAAGCAGCCAATCCGATATTTTGGGGGTGCCGGAGTCGTACTGTTATGCGTGGTACTAAAAGGCGTGGAGTTAGCATATTTTCGATCTACCAAAAAATTCGCGTTAATGTTCTTTATAAAGTTTACTAATGTGTGATACAAACAGACAATAAAAATTTTTTGTCATGGTCTTATAAATCAGCAATTTCCGCTCACTACATCTTACTTAAATTTATTTATATGTATCTAGCTTCTAAACACACCTGCTTGCATGTTCGCCGTATCTTTGAATTCTGTGTGCGAAAAATTCTGATTATTCCGTTACATGATGTGCTATGTTACGCGACAATACAACTTTATGTCTCTCAAACATTAATAAATAACAATGACGGTTAGAAGGGCGCACTGGGGCCACGACTTTGGCCATTGTAAAAACAAACTGTGGTACTAAACTGATTTTGCTGTTTTTCCTTTCATGAGATTAGTTTTGTTGACTTGCTATAATGGGGCGCCAAAAGGAAAACAGATAAACATTTACAAAAATATGAAAGGCCTAGCGGGACAGTGTTAAACAAACTTCGTTTAAATCTAGGCGGTATTCAAACCGCGTTACATTAATCTCATGACGTTTTGTCGTACAGGTAGAGCAGTGCCTGACATGAAAAATGTAAATATCTGGGAACTGACCAACACTTTGGTGCTTTGTGAACTTATGCTAAACGTTTTTTCAGTCGCGATGAAATATACATATTTTAACAGTGACGTTTATTGAGTTTTCGGCAATAAATCTGTGTAGCGAAGCGGTCATTTTGTGCAGCGCAGTAGGATTCTCGAGTCCAATATTATTTTGATCAATATAAACTCCGTGTCCAAAGAAACACATTCATCAGGGCAGGAACTACGTTTTTGCCTCAATTTTCAGCTTTATGTATAGTCAAATCCGCTAATAAGAACGGCTTTTAATAAAAACGGTACGGGTATCTAATAAGAACGCATGTGTTCTTATTACCGGACTACTGGAAAGTGAGATTCTAGTTTATCAATGCTGGAGCGCCAGATATATGTATGTTTTAGAAGAAGTACGTAGTGCTATATTATATTTTTGCAACTTTTAGTGCTAGTAGTATAGCAAATTGAAAATATCAAATAAATATTACACAGTGTATACTAATAAATATCATCGACTGTGTATAGCTGAATGGATCCAAAAAAGCGTATCAGACATAATGCCGAGGACATGGCTGCAGCGGTCGAAGCGATTCGTAGAGGCGAAATGAACTCTGAAGACGCAGCTCGGCACTGGCGTATCTCGGCTACTACCCTCCGTAAGCACAAATGTGGCATACAAAGTAGCCAAATTGGGGCAGGCCGTCAACCAGAGCTTACAAGAGAAGAGGAATTGCGCTTGGTTGTTGTTATTAAAGCCTTGGCAGATATCGGGATGCCCATTGGACGAAAACGGATCCTTGATTTGACTGAGAGTTTCGTAGCCGGGTTGGGAAGACCAATGGCTCGCTTCAAACACAACCGTCCAACCAAACATTGCGTCAGAGCATTCAAGAAAAGGTGGGGATCGCAACTCAAGACGCGTAGACCCCAGGCCTTGCAACTGGCGCGAGCGCAGAGGTTAACACAAGAATGCGTTAACAATTGGTTTTCATATCTTAAAGAGACATTTCAAGAACTCAACATCCCGGATCGGCCAGCAGAAATGTTCAATGTCGACGAAATAGGGTTCTTCCGGCCAGGTCATCCCACCGTATATATTTCGGGCAAAAAATCTTTACGATCAGTGGTGCATTGGCGGGCCACAGGGGGCTTGTTATAACGTCTCAGGTCGAGGGTGGATTGAAGAGGCCCTGTTTTATGACTGGTTTGAAGCCCATTTCTGATGACCCTCCGATCAGGGATGAACACAAAGCTCACCAAGTCACCAGCACCGAAAAAAACGATGCAACGAATTGGAAAACAGCGCAAAATCGCTAAAAAACGTAGTTTCGAAGCTGTGACGCCAAGTTCATCGTCAAGTGACTATGAGCCGACTAGTGACTCTGACGTGGACGAAGATGTGGCGTTAATTACTATGAAACAAGCGCCGAGTGATTTCGGTGTGCGCTCTGCATACGCTCGATTTGCGCGGAGTGTAGGTCTTTGGGTTTAGAAGACGACGAAAATTACACGTGCAAAAAATGTGAACATGTTTAAGACTGCGAAGTTTTTCGAGTTTGTTTCTGTTAAGTTTTGTTGGATTTTGCTTATCATGCATTATTAAGTCATGTTAAGTTCTCGTAGCTTAGCGGAATTGTTTTTTTAAAAACACGTTTAGTGTTCTAAAATGATAGAACCCGTTAAACTATGCGCGCAGGCTTTATATGATTGCCGTTCTTACTAGGTTCTTGGTCCGCTAATAAGAACGCTAGAATAGGGGTCACTAATTGCTCTGCGACAGCAGAACATGGAGCCATTTATTTTAAACTCGTACAGCCACAGATTCGCAGGATTCATGGTGCGCACATATGAGAACATGAGCTTAAGAAACCTTGTTACTGCAAGCTTATAGCAATATACCCACTTTGCCGTTCTTATCAGCGGACTTGACTATACTATTTTACGTATGCATACAAAGGCAACAGCATTTTGTAGTAAACAACTAGACATATTAGTTGATATAACATGAATACCGAACCACGTAGGTATATCTTAACTGAAATGTTGTATATATTAAATCGAGCCGATCTTGACATGCTTAGTCCAGGGTACCCGTACGCCGCGCTAGGTACGGGTTAAAACCTTGAGCTCTCGGGTAGTGGGTATCCGCGGGAAGTGGGTACCCGTAACGTTCTTCACAATCTTATTAGTTCAGCTCTAAGCGTTATTTTCGGTATAACTAGATGGAACCGTATAGTTAGCTCTGCCAAACAGTTGTCCCATCTAGTGAACAATGTCCTGAAATCTTGGTGGTTCTTCTTAGGACCCGCTATCGAAACGATTAGGTGATTTTGTGTACTCGTCACCTCGTGGGTGCATTTATTGGGCAGTAGGCGCTGTCGTTCAAATTTTTGAGGTTCCCCTGCCAAAAACACTAGTTGACATAAAAACATAAAATTTTTACAAAATGTTTCTCTGAAATTTGGCTTCCTGGAGTTAAAAATTTTATTAACTCAGTTAAAATTGTTGGTTTTAACCATAAACCTTAATGGAGATGTTTTTGCGCCGTTTCTAATGCCATTTATTAAGCAATTTTAGCGTTTTCACTGAAAAATAATAAATTTTGTAAATATTTTTTTGGTTTCGAAGCCATAGGAGGACCCCGGTCCAGGATAGGACAGCCCCCCAGTTTTAGGCTAAAGACCCCTCTAGTTAGCTAGTATCTGTGGAGAAATCTAATCGATTTATACAATTCGTGCTGTGGCAAAGATTATTGGACGTGGATCTGACTAACTTCACAATATCCTTAAGCAGGAAAGCTTTCATTTAAGACGGTAGTTTTGGTGGTAGGAAGGTAAACCATGAGAAGGGGTCATTTTCTTCGTCGTGCAGCCTACCTGTTGAATGCCAGGGGCAAAGAATTATTACCAAGCTAAATAATGAAGTATAGTTTAATGTTAATGATGACGAACTTCCGAAGCCCCTATGTAGGTCTACAAGTTGCTGGCTTCATGGGCCTTAACTATTATCTTGGCTGGCGAGTACGGGCCTAGTTGCGTTGGCAAGGCCCTAATTTTTTGCGGGTACTCGCAGACTCATAAGTTTTTGCTCGCGCATGCATACCTCTGGTCTAATCAGATATTATGTTATGCAGAATTTGCGCTATTTTACTAGTCATGGACACAAATACATAAAAATTAACTCGGGAACGGGAACGAACGCCACCAGTCAAAATTTATACCTTTCTTTGGTATTTTGTGAAAACAGTAAGTATTTGGGTGAAGTATTTTATAGATGTTTCTGTTTTACTGTAGCAGCTTTCCGACATTTATCAATTGAGTTTATTCAGAATTTAGTACATTATAACGAACGCTGTGAATGTCAAATGGCTGTGTAACAAATTTTTATAATGCATGTACTACTTTGAAAATGCTGCTAACATAATTCTTTATTTCGTGTTTACTTGTTTCTTTATTATGCCAATTATATTATTTCGACTACATGTTACGTATATATTATTCATTATAGGTACAACAAAACTGAAAACCTCGAATCCAGCCAGCTGCTTAAAACTGAAAAATTCACTCACTTATTGATTGGACATCCGTCTGATGTAGAAACTATATTTAGGCATAAATATTCCACCCTTTGGAAAATAATTCATACTGAATTTGGTTTTCGTGGAATTCGTATTATATCGAATCCACAGGAAATTTTACGAAGATTCCTTAAGCGAGAATTTTTTGTACACTTTAAAATCGTGCCTCAGGTTCTTGTGTTGGAAACAGCAGCTGCCTATAAGCTCGTATAACAGTGATTATATCTTAATCAGCATTAAACGTCAATTCTTAACTATCGATGGGCTTTGTATTAATATATACTAAATTTTGGGTAAATACGCCATTTTGGATTAAACGTGCAGCACTTACACAGAAAAGTTTGATAGCTCTTTTACTTCTGGGTTAGCTATGTTAAAGGCAAGCGTGAGATGCTGACTGAACTATGGTTTTCCCATTAACATTGTCTTTTTAAAGCTTTGGTGCCTTCATACAAACGAAGTTTCACTTGTAATGCCGAGTATAAACATGACACGAAGTGTAGGAATTGGTATGATGTTATTAAATATAAAATTTATCTTGTTACCCAATAAACATCAAAAGATAACTGCATTATATTTTTAAAAATTATGAATCTGGAAGACCTTTATTACAACTCGAACAGCGTTGCTTCATTTTTCTGCTATAAACAAACTTTGGCAACATGTCGAAACACACGGCTATTTAAAACAAGTTAGGGGATAGCTGTAAAATCAAGATACTTGTACACTTCCCAAACCCAAAAGGAAAAGATTTCGAAGTGCGAGAACAGTCAGGAAAGGGCTCGATGATTTATGGTAAGTTGATCTTACTGATATGACCTGGTTATCTAGGTACAATAGAGGCTACAAATACTTGTTGGTGGTTATAGACGTACTATCGAATTTTCTTAGAGGCGTTCCCTTAGTATCCAAAAATTCCGAAATTGCGTCGCGGCGTTGATACGATGTAGTAGATAGAAAATGGGCGTTTTGCCCCCTCCACACAAGTGGAGTGGGTGGGGTGGACATATATGGGGAGGACATATTGTACTATATATGTATGTAGAAATTACGGGGGATGAATCATATTTTTATGGTTCACAATATACAATTATTAAATTAATTAATTAAACTATTAACAAACCTGATAAAACCATAATAAGTAATAATAACCGGGTGGTGGTGGAGAGGCGGTTTGAAAACATTATAGGAAACTCTCGCGAATCTTTAGATACTGATCGAATCCGGCTTGTGATGGATACGCGTCGCAATGTCGTCATTACTGCATATCCTGTGGGGTAGTATGTGGGGGCTTTGGCTTGTGTGGGGTAAATATCGATGGTGTGGAGTTAAAGTGGGGTGGACATATGGTACTGGTATGATGTAACAGCCCGAGTTTTACGGAGAATCTCAAATACTCAAAAGCGGGTCAGAAAGGTCTCAAAAAATTTGGGGAATAACGGGCGATCGGATACCGGTGCAGCGTGGTCCGGACTATAACTTGTGCATTATTGTTCGCTGTTATAAAATAAACTTCATGTTCATTGTATTGTGTTGATACGATCACGCTCCACCAGCCCGAGGTGCGCGGGGTGATTTCGCACCCAAAATTGGACCAAAATTCTGTTGTCGAGGTGTCCGATCGAGCCCAGGATTGTTGTTGTGTCATGACAAATATTGTTGTATTATTATGGCATTGTTTCGTAGGAGATGTGTTGTCGGATCGGCCGGGGACAAAGGGAAAGATTTCACAATTGGACTAGCAATTTTACAAGTTGGGTGTCCCAGGGCCGGTGCCGGTGCGCATCCTGGGATAATAATAAGTATGTATATTTGTTGTTTGATAATATAATGCATACAGTGAATGTATGAGTCCGGGTGTCAGGAGGCGTTTCGTGAGGAACCTTATGGCAAGATGCAAATGGGGATTTTATGGCAGTCTGGGGATCGCGAGCTTGTCCTGACACGCCGGCGGAAAATGACAAATGTTTGCATTATATGGGATAATTTGAACACATGCAGCAAGAGATAAAATTTACCTAAAAGTTCCATTTTTCAATGGGTGTAAGAATTTCGGAATTTAAGGGGGTTTTAAAGGTTTCAAACAAAAAGGGGACATTAAACTATCATCAGGACTCTATAGGGCTTTAAAATCTCTCGTTCGGGTCAACTTACTCCCAACTCTTAAGTACTTATGGACCCCCGATCCCGCGTTTATACTTCCAAACTTCAGGGCCCTAAATCACCAGTCTCAAACCAAAAGTCCCCGATTTTTAGAGCTCCGCACCTTAATTGGGCCTTATACTAACCATTTCACTGAAAACCGGGGCCGCCCGTCCCAACGGGCCTTCACGGGACCCCCATAACCCAGGCGGGACCCAAAATTTCCCCATCGTGCACGCATTTATCCGCCTTTTACGGGCCTCCTAGGGACCTACACTGAATTAAAGTTTCTCGTAAGCAGACGACCAGCCAGGGCATGGATATGATCCCGCCCCCGGCCGCCTGCTCCTTTCCGTTCCTGAAATATGAACCAAAACAATACAAAATCTTTAGTCAGTTCCAGCGCCTGAAGCGCTTTTATATGTTGCAAATTTGTTAGCCTCGCGCCGACCAGCGCGAGGTTTAGTTGTTTTCGTCTTTTCTGTCCTGGGCTTAAATGTGCCCCGTTAAGGGCCATTAATATTCTTGCTTTTATTATCGTCGGCGACTGGTCAATAGCATATGCTGCACTGAGTTAAGTTGACCATCGGCAGCCGCCAGATATTGTTGTAAACTATGGGGCTTAGTTCGCCGACACGTTTATTTTGTACATTGTGTTTATCGTTTATGTGTAGTCGCCGTGTGTGTAGATATTGCCATTGTGCGGCATTGAAATTGTAAATGGACATTCATTAGCCGTAGTTTTCTTGTTAGCATTATGGCTCTTGGCCAAATTTTAAAATTTTACAGTGTCGAGAACTAGGGACAGAATGCGGAGTATAAAAGAGACTGCCCGATTCCCCGATCGGGACCAGTCGATTTTTCTTTTGTGAGCTCTGGCGGTTGTCGCCAAATTTTGAAAGTTCGCTCTTAGTAAGGCTTTTTGTTTTTCTTTTTGCTTACTCTTTGGTATGCTAGGGGTGGTTTCTCGCCGTGCCCCCACGGTGGAGAGCCTCCCCTGGTTTGCTACATGTTCGATTAGGCTAGGGCGCCCTTTGCGGACGTTGGAGTGTCGGAAGGATGCTCCGCGCGCCCGTAAAGGACGGCCCCGTTAAAATTCGCAAAATTGGGCTAACTTGTTTAGAATTTTACACTCACAATTATTTCGACTGGTTCCCCGCTCCTCGGACATCTTCTTTCTTTCACAGGTCCGAGGAGTGATCAAAATTTCTACTTCAAGGCAAACGTTATTGTGCAAAACTTCTAGGTTATGGCAAAATTGCTTACAGTTTTTGTTCTACTCGATAAAAATTTTCTACTCCACGGCAAGTGATTCCGCTTTCGAAGGGGCAATTAAGTGGTGTTTCGTAAGGACCAATCACAAGTTCAAAGGGGGATAGGAGTGACAATGGGACGTAGTTATTTGCATCCTCGGGTGACACGCGTTGTCCCCAATTATCTGAAATCGAGCAGCAGCGTCGAATCCCCATTCGTTCGCTGTTTCTTCTGCTTCTGGTTGGACTCCGATGCAAACGACCGCGGACCCGACCGCGACAAAATTTCACTAGGCACTCGTTGAGCATAACACGAAACAGAGACTGGAGCAGGCTGTGAGCTGAATAGTATTAAAATTTGGTGGGACGTGGGTTTTCTAACCGTGCAACTACGGGGAAAATCTAGGTCGGCACCCTCCCGGAGCTCTCTGGGAGCGAGTTTCAAATTAGTCGGATTGTGCGTGAGCCGCTTCAGTGGCTGCCGAAACGGTGCAAAATTTAGAACCCTCGGTCCAGTTTTCATCCGGATCTCAACTGTCAAAACAGGGACAAATTATCGGGGTTTAATAGGTAGCTGGTTTATAAATTAAAATCTGCTCTCCAAAAATTTATCGGGCTCTACTTGAACGACGATCTTGAGGCATAGTACGTGGAGCGCATACCTTATGGTATCTTGTAAGGTTCCCGACTTTAGTATTGTTTCAATTATCGTTACAATATAATTGTTGTACATAGCGTGTAGTACGCCCCAATTGGGCGGTGTTCATAGTGTGTACAAAAGAATAGGCTCGACAGTAAAGGAGTTGAACCGTGTTTAATTCATTTAAGCAGTTCGGAGTCTTATCTAACTTTCCGCCCCTAGTGAGAGTTTAGAAATTATTTTTCAAATGAAACCCTGGAAGACTTTAGAGTCAGGCGAATCGTGCGTCATAGCAAGCAGGCCCACCGCCACAACCCGTCGTGTAAATTTTATCCGCTAGTACAAGTTCGCTCGCATGACCCTGCTTTAAGGCCCGAGCTGGCACCCTTCTGTGCCCCGCACTATCTCTGTGGTTGCGTGCGTTATCAAAAGCGTCCTCGCCGCAAGAGCCGCATAGCCAACCACTGCTTTGCGTCGTTCGCCACATAACATCTAAATAACAACATAATCTAATCTAACAACATAACTAGTATTTCGGATCTTGACCTTCAAGGGATTGGGGCCCTCGCCTCAATGCCCTAGTGTTGTTTGAGTTACTAGGTAAAGTGTGCTAGGATAAGGAATACCGTAAGGAGTCACAACCAAAACTGGGCCTCTATTAGGATCAGGACCGGGCATTCACCAGTAGCCTTTAGATTGGGGATCTACCTTCTAACGCGACAAGCGGGGGAACCTTACTCCGGCTACACTATGACCAGAGAACCCCGCTTAGGGGATTAAGTGGAACATGAGGGAAAGGCGAGTCAGTCTTATTACCTGTGAGCAGGCTTAGGGGTTGACTCTCCCTCGGGGGACCTCATACCACTGGATACGTGGGCCGATATAGGGGCCAGGCCGAACACCCTGGTTAACCCGCCGGCAGCCTGCTAAGCTAAGCGGTTCCTTCCCTTAGGTCATCACATAGATCACCGGGGAGTCGTGGAAGCCGGGGTTGTCCGGGCACCACGACAGAGTAAACAGTGGTGCAGCTGGGATCCCTTAGGGCCAGAACTGGTCCTAGTACA
>JASANE010000879.1:0-35132 GCA_030248225.1 Trileptium ribeirensis
AGAATGGTTGCGTTGATAAGTAATGGTGTATTGCCGGCGCTCATGGTGTTTAACTGTCTGGAGAACACACCTTGACGGGGTCCACGACGTAAGTCGCGTATGGGGGCAGCAAATAGTTCATCGTCCTCGATTCAAACAAGTTCCTCCTCAGACGAAGTACGGGTCGTCAACAGTCGGTTAGAGCGACGCGGGGCACGGTTGGACACAACGGACACGTGCGGTGTCCCCGAAAGTAAACCGTGACCTCAGTCGGCGAAATTGTGTCGGTATCAGAGATAACGTCCTCCTCAGGCGGAGTGCTTGGGAATCACTTTTCTGCTCTAATCCTTCGAATTGCTTTCCTAGGCTTGCTTTAGGATTTAGTTACCCTTCCTCGGCATGGGAACCATCGAGGAAGATAGGACCCAGACTTAGGCGGAACCTTACATTTGGTCATACAGTTGATGAGACTAACTATACCAACAATGATGGTTACGATGAAATATGGCGAGATTCCAGAGTATTCCAAAGCGGGGAAGTTAACCACCATTCGCACTTGTTCCTTAGCTATCTGCGCTACCTGTAGATTAGTTGCCTTGGCCTTGTCGAGCGAGTCCCAGGTTAAAGGCCTTAGTTTGAGGCCGGAGAGCCGGTCGATGGTGATATTCGGTCCGAATTTGATTGTGATCTCCTCAGGTTTCAACGTACTAGTTAACACTATCGACCCTATAACCAACTGCGTATAATTTCCGTGCGGAAACCACAAAATCCCGTTAGGCGGAACCTTAATGGATTCCCCAAAGTTATGTGCGCGAGCTGCCTACGGTTGGTTAGTACGACTTCGTGTTCACTAATTCTAATTAGGACACCTTGCATGGTTGTGTGCACGGCGGTGCTATTGGCGAGTGGGCTGATAAGCGAGGGGTTACCATATGTATGTTTGATGGATTCAGGCGCAAGTTGGCCTGCAATAATCCATTCTAGGCAATTGGTGCTGTGGTCGGTCAACAGCGCGTGTGGTTCGCAAAAAGCAATTCTGGGCCTTTGCTTGCATGCTCCTGGTTCAATGATTCAAAGCAGATGTGGCCCAGTCGGGCGGCGTATTGAGGCAGTGGCAGTCTCAACTGCGTAAGGGTGTCTGGAGCGTTCCAACCAGTGTTATATATGTGGAAATACGGTCGAACGTCGCTGCGTTTAGGCAATGGTAATTGCAGAATAAACCCGAAACGAAACGCCGTCAGGTCCCACTCACAGGCATAACGCGACAAAATTGATAGGCCAGGCTGGGTTCTCGCATGAGAATGGTTTTAGAGATATGCGGATCCATGGCAAATAGCAGTCGTAACATGACGACGTCAATAGCGGCAGGAGATAGTTCGCCGTTTAGCATGGATTCCATTATGGCCTGTACCGACGAGCGCATATTGGCCCGAAAAATGTGATCGATTAACTGATGGTGTGCGTGGGTGAACCGTTTCTGATCAGCACATCGAACTTGTTCAACCATGGAGACCACTTCCTGCATGGTGTGGTGTAAGAATGCATAAATGTCCTCGTTCGCTCGAACCAGTTGTTTTATGGCCTTGGTGTTTCGAAAGGAGACATCATTGGTCTCGCGCATAAATTTATCGAGTACGGTCACCTGCTGTCGAACGTTATCAATATGGACCCCGTTGGCGAAAGCCATTCCGAAACCCAGAAAGCCAGAAACGGCACCAGCGGCGGCTGCGATTAAGCTGGCGAATCGTTTTTCTCTACGATCTGTGAGGTCGCATAGTTGCTCGTTTGCGACGCAAAAAGAGTGTACCAGTAGCGAGGAATAGTTAGTGTCTAATACGCCATGGTACGCATCATCTAGCTCGCGTTCTAGGGCGCTTAGGGTCTTGAGCAGCTGCGGATACTCCGTATACTTTGGCTTCCTGCAGCAATCGGCTCGGCAGGACCCGTTGGCTTCATAGGGCGGACAAAAATCGCTCAAAATGGATCTGACTTGCGTTCCCAGTCTCGTAGTTATAGCTGCAGTACCACTGACAGGTGCGTAGTCTGGTCGGATGTAATCACCAAACCCTGCTGCTCAATGACAACGCCTACCTGACGGTTTACACAAGCACCTAGTCGCGAAATTTTGTCGCTAAATGGCGAGAGCGTAGCGTGAGTGGAGCTTAACGTCGAGAGCCATAGTAGCAGTAAGATCGTACATACTCTCCACATACCCATAGGGTGTTTGGAGTCACTGTTGAGGCCAAGTGGGGACAGTTGGGTTGCCACTTGGGCAGGTTCCGGCTCATCCTCTTTATCCATACTTTCCTCATTGGTATTACTTGTAGCTCCCCCGTCAAGTTGTTCGGAAGTTTTTTCAGCTAATCCTTGTCGATCAGCGCTGTCCTCCTGGAAGTCAGCTTCGGAGGTCTCCTCGGTTGACTTCAAACATTCAGTCATTGCCAAGACCAACTGCTCGTCCAAGTCTTGAACGGAACTACTAATGGTATTGCACTGGAGCGTGCACTGTTCAGAGATTAAATAGTCCACTTCTACGTGTTCGCCGATTGTCATGCCACACTCAATTTGTAGCATGTTAACACTAGCAGGGCGTCGTAGAAGTCTTAGGCGCGCGCACAGCAACACTAATCGGTCAAGCCGTTGGGATTCAACGATAAACTCCATCTTACTCATCGCATGCTGAACAAAGGTGGTTATTGGGACTCCCTCACTACCCTGATTTCTATAGATAAATTCGATCAAATGGGGTGCTTCGCATATTAGCGGCGTGAGAGAGACCCTGCATTCGGGGCGTCTGGATACCGACATAATATCGCCAATTTGGTATGACGTACTCATCAATACGGACAAACGCACAAGCAATGCTCAAGGTACCCTAGTAATCCCGTTTTCTGCCGTGGCCGACAAAGTAACAATAAGGGCTAATGCCCGGTGATTGACGGGCATGACGTTTCCTACATTCGCGGCACACTGGGTGCATGCTTAACTCTGCCTCAAATTCCTTCTCCATGACCAGTTGGAGTGTGTGACTATTAACGCATTGACCCACCAGTTCCATGAGAAGTTCCAACGAAGCAAGGGCTACTAAATCGAGGTACAATCCGGTTACACGGTGATCAATGGGCGAAGCCATGCTTAGGATACTGCTCAGCATAGCAGAATTTCGTTGAAGAGCTACCCTCAAAGCGAAAATCGAAAAGCCTGCTTAGGTTATTTAGTTGTTCCATGGCGAGTACGACTCTCCGATAGAAAAGGGCCTGCGGTTGTAGTACCACAGACCGTCCGAAATCGGCGTTTATTTCACCTGCTCTAAAGTTAATCGGTATGAGGCATTCCTCTACATGAGGGTTCGAATTCTCCGCTAACTTAATACGAGGGTACTGGTAACTTGAAGTCTCGGTATGATCAGTGGAAATGGCAAAAAACGTGTCCGGTCCCAGAAGTCGATTTCTTTCATCTCCAGTTAATGGGCGAATGTGTCAGAGTTCAACCGGAATATTGTTAGTAAGATAGAGTCTATACATGTTCAGCAGTTGCTCGTCCAATCGGTGTAATCGTTCATCGTTAGCGTCCCGCACGAAATTAAGTAGGTTTCCTCGTTCCATACACGCATCCGAGTGCTCGCTAATCATGCTTCCAGATTCCTCCGAATTATCCGGGGACATACTTGGTCTCCCTTCGACGGATTCATCCTTGAATGTCTCAGGTTTCTTATGTGGGCTACCCGAATTACCCGAGGGCATACAAAGCACCTCTTCGACGGGTCCCAAAAGGTCACTGGAAATGCTGGACAACGTATCAGAGGAATCACCTAAATTACACAGGCGCATACGAAACGACCTTTCGATAGGATCCTCCCCTGCACTATTTATTACCAACGTACCGAAGAGCCAGATTTAACTCACCCAGTTCCCGTGGCTCACTAATGTCACTGTTCTCCTCGGTGACCTCGCTCGATTCATCCTCGCTGGCGGGACTATCTTCATCCCAAGAGCGAATAGACAATTGACTCGTTCGCAGGCTCAAATCAATGCCATCATCGGATGGAACACGAGGTGGCTCATTATTTCGACGCGTTTCCCACACCCCTTCGCGGTGCCACTCTCGTGCATCGGGGGTAGGTCCTCGTCTATACCAATCAGCATTGGGATCTTGCCACGTAGCCCAGAATTCTTCATCGTTCAATAGTTGTATCCCGTCGAGTTCACCATCGATATTCTCATTAAAACTATCGGCCAGGTCCTCTGGCGCAGTCACCACTTCGTACCCACATCCAGTACCTAATGCTACATCACTCTCGCCAGTATCTGATAGGGCGCCATGACTTAGATAACACGCATTCGCGTCGCCTGTACTGTTCGCATCGCTCGCATTGGATCCGTGGTGTTCAATTAGGAGTTCAATCGACTCCCTCAATTCACCACATTTCGCATCAGCAACATCATCACTCACATTGGATTCATCACGCAAGTCATTGAAAAACCTTAGCTCAGCATGGGGAACGTCACTGCGCGCTTCAGCAACGGTGGGCATAACGGGATCCTGATAATGTGTTGGACGGTCTTCGTTTGCCACCCCGCCATCAACATTCCCGTATCTGGGCAGACCCCTGGCAATCATTGCAGCCCCAACGATCATTCCGCTTCCTCGGTGTCAACGGTCGCGAATCACTCACTACCTCAACAATGATACGCGTGACAAAAGCGGCCCCGGTCAACATGAAGGAAGGACCCAATGACCGTGGAACCCTTTGTCAATGAGGTCGGGAAAGTCACATCAAGTCCATCAATATTGCTATTCGCCGCACGAAATAACATTCAATTACATCAACTTCACTTCTATTACCAACTTTCAAGAATTCGCTAAGACTGCAAGCGCGTCCTAACTTAGGCGATTCAATAGATTCATACGACACACAATTCTCACACGCACGCAAGGGACGACCCGCACGGCGGTTCTACCCACATACTACATCATTCGACCTATAATTTAGAACGGAACTAGGGCTGGGCGACTCCGAGAGGGCCCTAATATGGTACACCACAGCCTCCATCGTTCGTGGTCGTTAGCCGGCCTCTAAAAGCTCCATGGGTGCCTCACACGGCGACCCGAATAAATCCGTACTTTCCTGAGCCATATCCGCATCATCGGCTTCCCTGCCGGAACAATCCACATCAACATTCTCCACACACTAATTCGGATGGCCAGCTTCAGAGGAGGAAAATAATAACAATGGCTCAAATACATCATCATCCTCACTCACACTCTATTCAGTCATCTCCAAAGAGCTGGGGGTTACGGAATATCCCCTTGAGGTGAATCCCTGGGGTCTACCGGCATCAAAATTTACACCTCCCTTACCATTACTTAACTTATAATTTTCAACACAGCCATCTTCCATTTCCTCATAGATTTCCATACTGCCATTACTATCATTCAATGCCGTTATAGTTCGGACGTTCGTGTCAGGTCCACGCCGGACCCACTGGTTCGATTGGTTAACCGTACGCTCGTCTCGCTGTTCGCTCGCAGCTACATATACAAACAGATCAACACCTGCGCTCGGTGCGTCCGCGCACAACATATAATCCCTCTCCATCATAACCTTCTGTTTGATATTTTGGATTTTCAGTGCTATGTACTGTGCTAGTGAATTCGTCCAGATACTCTTCATTGTCCGCGTCCGTCGGGCTCAACGTCATAATCTCAGGACCGTCGATCGGCTGGAACGGACCACAGCTCCGTGGAAGACGCGCGGCATCAACCCATGTAGTGGTTGTGATCACGTTCAAATGCCTCTCGGCGAGCCCGTCCACTACTTCAGGAGAGTCCATGTCATCTTGCCGGTTTATCAGATATCCGTCATCATCGTACAGTGGTTCGTCCGTAGTTACAATAGCGTTAACGCGTCCACTCGGTTCGCGGTATCCTAGTTTGCCTTGGATCATGCCGAATTCACGACTGAGCACCACTAAGCTATGGGTAGTGGCTGGGCTGGCTTCTCGATTCCCGCTAGTTTGTGACGCATTGCAATGTAGTTGGTATGGGCGGCGAGCTACAGCGGAACCATTCCTGCTTCCAACGTCTCCAGCATAGGGGCGTCTAGACTGTTGTTGGGGGCGCATATCTCGGTCAAGCTGGGGTCGCTCATTTAGGACCCTCTGATACCCATTGGCCTGTCCAGGCCGATTGTTATACGCCGCAGGTTGTCTGTTAGCTGCATAGTCTCCATTTCCACGACTACTATTGGCAAAACCTAGCGTTGGGCGGCTAGACTGGCATCCAGATTGGTTCAGGCCGTTCTGGCGATTCCCACCATTATTCACACATACAATTCTTACAAACGCAAGTAGTAACCAAATGCATACATGTTTGTATAATATATACTATGTACTACAATACATATGTAACAGGCCCGTTCCGGCCCGTTACCTTAGCCTCGCAAGACTCTGGCGCTAAAACCGTTTCAAACTACCTCAAATTGAGCAAAGGTATGGTTTAAGGGGATAAACCATTGTAGACCGCATGGTGCCATGGTGATAGATGATTGTGTCGCGTATTTTCATGTTCTGTTATTGTTATGTCTTGCCATTTATATAACCTTTGTCACTGTACCATTTATTGTATGATCATACATATCTGGACAGGCTCAACTGAGCCCAGAGAGAATTGACGTAGGTCAGAGGGTTAACTTTAGGAGGATGAGGAATGTAACAGAATCTTTGACCGGATTGAATAGGTAAACCTGGACTGAACTCGACTACTTCTCCCCATTTCCCTACTGGAAATTCAAAATTCCTACCGTCCGGGAATAGGAGGCCTTTGACAATTTAAGGGATTGGGAAGCAATCAAAATCAAGACTATCAATTTTACCTGGTTCGAGCAAACTATAGCCTAATGGTTGCGAAAGTAAGCTGAAATGAATGGGTTACAGTAGTTCCCGAATATTCGGAAACAACGGACATCGGGCCTGTTTATCGGACCGTAACCGTCTAACGGTTGGTATTTCTCGAAAATGCCCCGAGTACTTTCCGATAGAGAATTTTTAGGGCTTTCGAACGAGCTCAAAGCATCGCAAATCGCTGGAGGACTTCACGAGATATCCTGGGGACGAACAGGTGAACATTCAAATTAACAGCCAATACTTACGCTAGGTTTGGCTGGTGACCATGGTTCCGCGAAGATATGACCCAAATATATATGTGGACATATAGCGATATATATGTGTGTACATGTGTGCTACTTGATTTTCCCGTCCCGATATTTCTATTTTTCCGCCTCCACCGGACAGATCTTCCCTTGTTATAGCATCTTGAACGCCCCAAAATGGCTTGAATAACGCCCTAGCAACTGGTTTTTCTTTTCACCGTCAAACCATCAATGGGAAGTATGCGTGTCCCTAAGTAGTTTACCCAGTTAGGCATCTAACGAGACCAGGCGGGTCTCGATCCGACTTGTCAAGCCGCTTTGGTACGACTCATTTTTCTGTTTCTAATGAACCACGAAAATTGAACATAAAATTCCGTCAGTTTGTACCAACCCCGTATTTAACCCTTGACCCTAAATGTACACATGCGACTCCTGGTTCTACTCGACTGCTTTTGGCGAGTACAACGATATCCGGCGGGTCTCTGCCCGACCCCTCGTTGATTCACTATATAATATTTAGCGGATTCAATATAATCCGCTAAAGTGCCCCAGCACGTAACTCCGACGGAGAGTGGGTACAAACCAACCGAAAATTTATCCCTGGCTCGAAAGTAGGCAAATTGCCCCTCGTTGTATTCACCACGTCGAGGCATCTCCAAAGATGTCCGGTGGGTCTCCGTCCGTTGCCCCGTTAACCCGGGACGGCCAACAAAAGCGCCCCACCACTATCGACACTCTCTTTATCCGTCGTGATTTTAGCGCCCCCTATTACCGCTGCCGTTAAGGCAGGGAAATCACCCCTCGTTTGAACCGCCTCTTCAAGGCGAGTTCAACGATGCCCGGCGGGCGTCGCTCCACCCAACCGTTATGCGTCGTTCACGTTTATTTGTGTGCAGCTACTGCACACAATGGGCAGTATGGTCGCTGCGATTGCACTCAAAACGATTCGGGCGCAATGATAGTGTCGAATGCACCGTCCGTGCAATGGTAAATTCGGTTGCTTAATAAGAGCATTTGCAGCAGTGATAGCACGTCGCTATGCGACCGTATAGTACAATGCATTAACGGCGCGCGTTTGTAACGAGTTTTACATTTAAATATGCAAAAGAAAGATCATTTTACACACACGAGTGCAATAGTTTTGATCATTGATCGTGTAATGATAATTACTCCCAGTACTTAGTGGCTCCCAGAATTAGGTTTCAAAGTATTACTATACAATATAAAGTATCCGGCTAGTTGCTAACTTCTAACGATAGTTTCCTACTGAAGTACCGAAGACTACGGCAATGGCTCCGAGGATTATAATGTTTCCAAGAATTATTGTACAATAATTTGTCATCGGCGTAAAACAAGGTTAGATCAGGCCAGATAGTAGACATACATTATCATTGTGTGAGTCCGCACTGTCATTATTGATCCATACTTTGCACTTCGAAGCCACATGGACAGTAGAAGAATTTTCCAAGGTATGTCAATTAATAATATGCATGGCATTGCAAAATTTTCTGGGTAAAATTAAATTTTTAATAGCCATCTCAATATTGATAAATTTTAAAGTATCAAATTTCCCATCAATAATAGTTGTTGCCAAAACTATACAACCAGTAAAGCTAAATTATGTACAAAACGCATTTTTTAGTCGAGCAGGGATAACTTTAACATTTAATACCCTTGTCATGGGGCACCCAAGTGGGGGCCACCGGGGCATTCGCCACCGAAACCATTTCGAAGTTCACGTATTTGGCGTGCATCAAAGCTCGAAACTTAACAAATTGTATTACAAATATCGAATTCGCTCCTCAAAACTAAACCCTGAACTCGGCATCACTCTGTTGTATGTAAATCCTGTGCAAACGCCTCAGCCTTGTCAATAACTCAGTAAACACAGAAATAAACACAGATGCACGTTGCAAGCTCGCACAGATGCAATAGCATAATAGCAAGGTGCACATTTCAGGCTTATGTATTTGCCATTGCACGATCAATGCTAAAAACTATTGCACTTGAGTGTGTAAACTAATCCTTTATTTTGCTTATTTAAATGTAAAACTCGTTACAAATGCACGCTGTCAATGCATTGTACGAAACAGTTGCATAGCCAAGTGCTATCACTGCTGCAAATGCTCTTAGTAAGCAACCGAGTTTACCATAGCATGGACGGTGCATTCGACACTATCATTGCGCCCGAATCGTTTTGAGTGCAATCGCAGCGACCATACTGCCCACTGTGTGCAGTAGCTGCACACAAATAAACGTGAACGACGCATTAGCGCGGGAAACCCCGCTGAAACCCTGTATGCTAATACATGTCGGAACCCGAAACTGGGTCCCGACCCGACACTGCGTCTACCCCTCCCCCTCGTGTTTGGTATCGTTCGGCCCCGTTCTTCGTCCTGGGACCGAATTTCACCCCGCCCCCTCGAAAATCCCTCAGGAAATCCCTGTCCCGCCTCCCTTCCCGTGCCCCTTCTTTTCCTTTTTCTCTCTCTCTAACCGACTTCTTTGGTCGGTTGCCGCTGTTGTTGTCATCGTGGTTGTGTTGTGTTTGTCGTTGTTGTTGTGGTTGCTGTGTGGTTGTGTAGTTTTTGTTGTTGTTGTGGTTGTTCTGCGTGTTTCTGGTGTGAACTTGAGCGACCTTTCTGTCGCTCAGGTCGCCTGTGTGTCTCATGTGTAATGTGTGTTCATGAGTATCGTATATATGTGCATATATGTGTGTGTATGTATATGGATATATATATGTATATATGTATATATATGGACTTATCTATAAGGACAAGACAAAAAAAAACAGGACGGACATGTTAAATTCTGTTAAATTTATAAGTTTTACGAACGAACTGAACACACACGACTAGGAAAGACGGGGGTATGTTTAGGGCCCTCCCGTGGGCTCTGGGAGTTTCTGAATAGGACCCCCGGTAGCTCAGAGGATACATAGGAATGTGCTGCGCCCCAGACCGTGAAATAAGCTCATTCCCACCTTCGGTCCCCCCTTCGGGACGTCTAAAGACGTCCTGGCGGGATATTTGAAAAGCCGTCAGCTAGGAATATTAGGAATGTTTGGCTTTATCTTATAAGCCAACATATAAACGTGCAACGTTTGAACGTTTACCCATGGATTTTGTAGTAAAATTAGGGCCCCAGATGGACTCTTAATAAGCTTAATTAGGTGATGGATGAGGCAGCTAACTCGCCAAATAGCTGAAATTTGACCTCAAACCGACGAGTTAGCTGGGGGGAATTTGATGGATACCAGAAGACAAATCTGTCCTGAAACGAGGACATATTTCCAGCTTAATCCGAGTATTTTATATAGAGAAGAAGATTCAAAATTTTAAATTTGACGGGTGACCCAACCATTTGGTGGAACAGTTGGGGGGATAACAGTCGATTTAGGATTAGGTAAGAGATTTAAGAGATCTGAGTAATGATCTTCAGATCTATTTCTGACATAAATTTAAAAGTTACGATGGATGAGGTTCAAGATCTCGCTAGAAATTGGTCTAAAAGTCACAGATGGTCGACCTCCGAGTATTCGGAGGGTTCAAATTTGATGTCGGCGATTTCGATTGAAGCCGACTCTCTCTAAAGGGGACCCAGGGTTTACGATAGCTGTCAAAAATAAAATCTTGGGAATTTTTCGATTGGGCGCCCGGGTTTGAACTCGAAAAACTGGGCGTCAAAAGACCATCACCGATTGGATGGCGACAAAGTCGCTATCCTTCAACATAGCCGAAAATTTTGAGGCGACGACTACCGCGTCGTCTCTTGGAATCAGTTCGACTTCGGCAGCGCGGAGTTCGGTCGACTCTACTGACCGGCTCCGACGCTTGAGTTTATTGTGTGGTTTCGCAACTTGTGCTTTTCTTTCGTGTTTCTCTTTTTGATTTGCGTTTGGAATGGGATTCGACCGACGGAGGACCCGCGTAGACATCTTTCGTCTCGCGGAAGGGGACTAGCTATTGCTGTTTCGGATCAAACATTGTAAGTCAGGAGGAGCTGCAAGAGTATGGGGTTTATTTTCCCCAGATATGAATGTAACAGACCAAAATTGTAGTTCACGGTAGCACGACTTGTTTCTATAGAGTGACCGGACGTCCGTCGATGGACGTCCCACTTCCCGGACCGATTAGCTACGTTTTTTCATGTTCTTTCACAAACCTCCGCGAGTCGAGTTCCGTTTTGGGCATTTCGAGCGATTGCACGGGGAATGTTGCGTTGTGAGCACCAATCGAAGTCATTCTGATTCCCCGTGGTCATAGGGAAGGCAAATCGAAATGGACGGTGCTCGTCCATGTTTTACATGATGTGTTGCTCTTGAGTTAGGGTAGTTGAATTTTTCCAGAGCTGACCACGGTAAAATTTCCTCGACTATTTATAGTAACGGGCTGACTTGTTCATGTTTTTGGTTTACAAATTTATAGCTTAGTGGACCGTTCGATGCTCATGCAACTGCTTGAGCTCGGACTGATGTAGCAGTTAGGGACGGAGGATCCGCCTCCGTCGGGCTTTATGAAGCCCCAAAATTTCATTTATCAGGACGAGTTAAGAAAATTTGGGGAATTCAAAAGACTGAACAAATTTTAGGAATCTCAGCTTAAGCGTAAGGTATTGGCACTCCGCAAGGAGCTATTTTCTTTGACACGGTCTTTGCATGATCGGCATAATCTCGGATTAGATTGATTCATTGTTAAGACGGTCATCAATAGCATTACATAGGGATCAACCATCGACTTCGCGAGTCCTCGACAGACCCCATGACTAAACTTACTAAGCGCTTGTAAAAGATATTACCTCACCATGCTTGCTTCGAAATCGTCTTGGTTCAACTATTTAGCTTGCTAACGCTCACCATAGTACGTAGACGTGGTTAAGCTCGGCGATAGTAAGTAGAAAAAAACACCCCATGCTAAAACAAAACAACCGCATGGTTAGTGATCGCAATCAGCCACTGTGCCCGCTTCCAAAAGCCCGGCACCGTGCCCCGCCCTTAAACAGCGAAAATGGACTATAACATCCTCTTTGCAATAAAAAAAATCGCGACCTCTCGCGATTCGTTTTGACCCTAACCCGAGTAAGTGCAAAACCCCGTCTTCTTTTTAGAGCGACTTGATCGCTGAGTTTAGGTATTTTTCTGATTTTTCTCTGGTTGCCCGTTAGGCTATGTACTATGTATGCCATTGCTCTGAATTATGTCGTTTTGCCTCTCTCCTTTTTCGTTTTCCCGTTTTAGGTTTCGATCCTTCACGGGGATTTTATGCCCGCTGCAGATATTCAAGTATTATCCACTCGACTATCGAGTTCTGATAAATTTCAATAAAATTTCAATGATAACTCGACTGCACAATTTCAATCGTGTAGTCAAGACACTGTACAATTTCGATGTGTACAGTGTTATAAGGCAATAGGATAAGCGATAGAGAGAGGACGGCAAAGAGAACAGCAACAAAGGAAACAAAAGAAACAAAGCAAGAAAAGCGAAAAGAAAGGAACCAACCCAAAACAACCCCAAAAGAAAAAAATTTACCCAAGCCCGCCTGAGGACGCAAACCAGTTCCTTGTCACAAAGGCCATCAATCGGTGCGCCTACTTATCTAGATCATCAAAATAGTTACATGGGGCAACCCTCCAAAATGATTAAAGCTCCGTCCTTGCCGCCACGGCGTAGTTCAATCGACACTCCGCCACTAAAATCAATCGCATTGCCACCGGCCTACCGTTCACGGACTATTAGGACTCGGGATAGTCAAATGCCCGGCTAGACTACTAAAATTGCTGAGACAACGGCCATTGGAGGATTAGAGAAGAACCTGGACTCGGGATGGAATGGGATAAGTGACTTGTTAGGGACGGTAGGCAGCATTTGCAAGATAGGGGATGCGCGCGGACAGCGTTTAAACACCTGACCGCGATGTAGGCGCCTCGTTGGTTGAACCATGATTGGTAGCTTGTACTCATTGACGATTATAAGTAATCAATTGCTTGGACAATGCTATGATTTGTACCATATTCGATTTTATTAATGCGATTGAGTTTTATCTTGTACTGTAGGCCTATGCTTTCCCCGTACCCGGATTCATGCCCTGTCCTTGCTGTACCGAATCCGCTCCCTTCCCCGCATAGCTCTCGAATTGCATTCATTGCCGCGCGTTATTGGCAGCGAACTTCGAAGCACGCCGAAACGCATGACCCGAGCCGTCGGTTGTCGCTGACGATGAACTTCTCGGCCATAGATTTCGGTCCGGCCTTGCCGGCAACGCCTTCGCTCGCGGCTCCCCTTTCTCTTTCGCACTGGACAAGGGGACGAATGTTCGGACGGGTAGCTTATTACTGTCGTAGTTTGTAATTACATGTGAACCTTACCGGATGCCCATTGTTAACTGACATTGTACATAAATTTGAATAAATTCTTGAAAATCAATTGACGCGTCCCGTGTTGTTGAACTCTTAGCGTGATAAGGACGTCCAAGTGGACGAGCCGACCCTTCGTGCCACGGCTTGCGGACGCGAATACCCCAAACCCTGACACGCGCGGTCCGCCGCCAATATTCATATAGTTGGATACAGAATTACAGCGAGAGTGGACCACCAAATCACTTATCCAATTTACTGGTTTAATGGTCACACTCACTCGAAAGATAAAATTTACCGGGACAACTTTATCACTCAATATTAACACAGTCAAAATTATCACGTTACCGAATATACAGTGCGACGTTAAACGTTACAGGGCCTGTCGGAACCCTGTGGGGGCCACTTAGGCTACAAAGAATAAAGTGTTCGGCCAGGCATGAACTCAGTGTAACTCAAATTTCACTTAGTACACCTAAACTATTACGCGTTTCCACTTCAAATTACGCTAGACAAAACAACTTCCGTTAGGTTAGGACAGGGAATATCGGTTCGACATTATGACCTGTGAGCAGGTTTCGGTGTCAACCTCCCTGTGGGACCTCAGCGATCATAACAAAATGCTAGACACGTGCGCAACCAATCGGGCAGGGTACGAACACACCCCGTGAAGCGCGCCTCCGGCCTGCTAAGCTCCGTAACTTATTGGGTCTGACCAAGGAAAGTGGCTGAATCGTAAAACTCAGGGTCCGCCCTTGAGGTTATGATAGCCGGGGTCGTATGGGCATGGTGTTAGGAAGTTGCGCCATGCGGCTGCGTCACCGTTATTACACATCCCCCCCCCCCCCCACCGCTTAGCTTAGCAGGCTGCCGGCGGGTTTACCAGGGTATTCGGCCTGGCCCCTATGATGGCCCACGTATCTAGTGGTATGGAGGTCCCCCTGAGGGGGGGTCATCCCAAAGCCTGCTCATCAGGTAATAAGGCTGACCCGTCTTTCCCTCATCTTCGGTTATCGAATCCTATGCCCTATGCCAGGATCAAAATTTCCTAACGGCGGAGCCCCTTTTATAGAGATTTCGGTGAGCCTAAGGATCATTCCGTAACCCTTGGGTCCGATTACGTGGAGATGAGGCTGTCTCCTCTTAGTTCAACTTAGAGTCGGACACGCTGAGCCTGCTCGGGCTAATATATATCTCCAAGAAAACGGATGGACGTTGGCGTTAAAACTCAAGAACTTGTACCAAGACTCGTTGCTAACGACGGACGGATGGGGTGCGGGCGCAAGCAGAGCTGGGGGGACGCTGCGGGTAGGCTGGCCGACATTTAATTCTAGCAAGACCAAAACAGATGCTTGAGCGGGGAGCGACGACATGGCAACGGGGAAGCGGCATGGCGGGAGCGGGCGCCGTTGGGTTAGCGTGCCAGAGGAGTACAGGGAACCTACATCAACCAACATTGAACGCCTTAGTGGGGCATATATTTCTCTTGCAACGGGGCCTGATTTGAATCAATCTAGTTCGCCTACTAAATCCACACGCAAAATTTTATTATTTGGTTTCCCTTTTTTGAATAAACATAAAAACCCGATCATGAAACAAAAGTATCACCCAATTGGGTGCACACAAACGTATGCCTATATATATATACTACGTGGTGGATTCTGAGTTCCGGGACCCACGCACGGGACCCTTATCTCCACGGTATGTACGTGACAAATTCCCCGTACTGCGAACTAGCCTTTTACTCTTTACTTCTTTGTGTGATTAAAACGATTTGAGGCGACCTTTAATGGTTTGTCGTGAAATTTCCAACGGTTAACAACCCCGATTGGGATGACGAAAATTGTGTCCTGTGAGCTCCGTTTGGGCTCTTTTAGAAAGGCGGAACCCCACAACCCGAAGTTGTTAGCAGAGTCTTAGCTTTAGACTCATCCGCACGTTGATCCTGCAGAATTCTGCCACGATTCCTAACCCTAAATTTTCCTTTAATTACCTAGTTCAATCGCAAAGCGTGGGCGCAGCACTTACGGGAGCACGGGGCATTCGACGGACACCCCAGCACCCGCATGGGCTGCCCCTTTCTTGGGCCTACGCGGAAATTTGAGGACTCCGTAGCACACCTCGGGCGGACCTCTTCCACGCGTCCGCAGTAGAAGAGTCCACCCGAGACAACAAGTATTCCCAGTATGCGGCTCTCGAATTCGTTTTATTTAAGATTTTGACCGACGATCTCCTAAGTTAATTTACCATCGACGTGGTAGTCAGGAAACACCTACTCAAAATTTTAGCGATGTGCAATCAAATACACAGCGCAACACGCTGTAGAGCACTGAATAATTCACCCCCTGGGCACGAACGATAAAAGCAACCCAGGAACCAGTCGAGCACGAGGGTATCTTCACATTTTTGTTGCAATTTTGGCATGATTTTGACTCAAATTTTGTCCAACTCTCAACTCTCCTCTCCGCAGCGTGGGCGCAGCACTTACGGGAGCGCGAGACATCCAACGGATATCACAGCACCCGCAAGGGCTGGCCCAGTTCCTAGTTTCACGCGAAACTCGAAGGTCATAAAATCGTTGAAAGCAAGGCCCGGGAGGGCCTCCTCCGCACGGCTGCATGCCAAAGAGCCCACCCGGGCGAAACGAAAAGCTGGAAAAACAAGCAAAAGCAAAGGAAAAAATCAAAGTTGGCGACAACCGCCAAAACCGACCCGATTGCAGACTAGCAAGGCTCGACCGGTTCCGTCTTCAAATCGCGCTATGTTCTTTTATACCGACTGTGGTCCCCTGCCCCAGTTCGCCGTTGTATACTCCACAAGCACGAAGATTTAAATTTTTTGAAAATATTCCGATGTATAACAATAAAGTTGCGACAAACAAAGAAGACAACCAAGATAACAAGACCTACCAACGTTGCCATATAAATATATACACAAATAATCTATACGTATATATGAGCTTACACTAGCCCCTGATGGGCGCGCGACGATATGATGGCCAGCAGCTACACGTGGCCGAGGCTCGCCAAGAAAAACAAAACCGCCCGCTGGTCGGTCCGGCAAAATTTTAAGAGAAAAATATAACGGCGCTGAGGACGCCGTTTTCTCATAGGGATATCGGCACGTTTTTGCCGATATCTCGAGATCTAAAAACAGTAGGCGGCCGGGAGCAGGACCAGAATGATGCCCTGACAGGCCGGCTACTGATGAAATTATTGTCGTATCTCCCACGAGAGGCCCGTTAGAGGCCGAATTTGGCGCCCAAAACGGAAAAAATTTTGGTGCCCCACCCTGAGCGGACCCGTGGGGGTGGGCGGCCTCGATTTTCAGCTAAACGGTTAGGGTGGGACCCGATAAGTGTCACGGGCTCCGAAAATCGGGAACTTTTGGTTAATTTAGGTGCCCTTCAGGACTTAGAAACTTGGATGCTTAAGCGCCTGTTCGGGGATCCGTAAGTATGTAGGGGATCCATATTTTTTGACCCGCCGGAACAATTTGACAAGCCTAAAGAGTTCTTTAAGAGATATAGTCGCCCCTGTTCCCCTAGGATTGAGTAAAAGCCCCAAAAATCGACTTTTATCGTTACACCCTAAAATAGCGCCTCACCCGAAATTTGTTTTCTACAACCCGAAAATTTTGTTCCAATGCGCATGTACGAGTTTTCTGTTCCAATGCGCATGTACGAGTTTTCGGCCCTCGTCCTGCCAATCCTTGACTGCATATATGTATCATAGATACATGATGCACAATATAGGCAAAGCAGATACCAAGTAAATTCCCGCAACTCTTCGGAGTATGCGCTGGGATCGGACCAGGGCGACCAGTTTTCATGCAGCACGAAAATCCCTGTGTCATCCGTTGGTCCCCGGCCTCTCCGAACGCACATCCGTTCCTCGCAACAATTATAACATCGCATAATATAATACTTGAACTATCTACAAACACAATACGGCATCAACATTTACCCCAAGGATCGACCGGACACCCCTAATCATGATACCTGTCTTTCATTTTCGGTGCCAAAGTCACCCCGGGCACCTTCGGGCGGTGGAGTGTGACCTTACAAATACAGTATAATGAAGTACAATTGTTTATTTTTATAACAACAGAAATGACGCTACACAATGATCATTTTATAAGGAGGCCACACTCCGCCGGTATCCGGTCGTCCATTCCCATCTTTCCGTACGAATTTAGTATACTTTTAACGTTCTATCGTTTTCATGAAATTGGGGCTGTTACATCTCTTAAAATTTTTTGGATTTATTAGACTCCTTACTTAGGGTAAGAGTGTGAATCGAATGGAAAGATGAATTTGTGTGAAATTTCGCCGTTAAATCCGCAGATGCACAGCCCGTTATTCGTTTAAGTCGGAAGAATATAGGGTTGTTATAAAATTTGGCGTGAAATTTTCGATAATGCGTGTAAATTTAAGAATAATTGTAGAGAAATCTGCTAGGTTTTCAAAATTTCCGTAGAAATCGGTAAATTTGGTAGATTTTAGCAGGAATTTGATAAATTTTTTGTAAGAATTTGATAAATTTCAGTAAAAACTTGTAAAATTTTAGTAAAATATTATGAATTTCAGGGTAGACCGGCGACTTAGTGTTGTTCGATGTGTCTGTATGCCAAGAAAACGAGGAAAACGTCGCTCCTTCTCCCTTATTTTCCGGAAATTTTCGAAGTTTTCCCTTATGGGCTGAATTATTGGGATGAGGTCTGAATTTCAGTAAAGTTTCTTTTCTTACTTATGTCGCATGATTTTCTCATATATATATTCTCCTTTATACAAGTTACGGTTCACTTCATATAATGACAAATTATTTTTATATAATTATTGGCACGTACCTCCAAAAGGGTTGATTGAATTGGTCACTCCCAGGAAAGGGTCCGGACTGCCAGGGTGCCTGACCCAGGAGTTCCCTATAAATCGCCAATATTTTCCAAAGTTTCCATGGATCTGTAGCTTTGGTAGAAAGAAAAATAGATTTCGTATTTCCTGAGTTTTGGTACTAGGTTAGTTTAGTTTGGGTTGGTTTATACTAGCAATTCTTCCGACTTACCTAGCTTCGGACAATGTTTCCTAAGAAATTTTCATCGCTCAGTTCGGCGCGCTTTCGCTGCTGCTTGCTGCCACTAGACTTAGTTGGGGCTCCTTCATAATTTTCGGTTAACCCTCGCATTAACCTATCCTCTTGCAGTGCCGTCCTCGCTTTACTTTCGCGCGTTTAGTATAGCCCTCAATGCGTTAGGCGTCTTAGCTCGGCGTCCCTAACTAAACGGCGCATCCACTCATGCAGCTTCCGTTGACAATAATGCGACACCATCGGCTCGTCAAACTGCGGTCGTTCTTGCCATTCCATGTGTGGTTCGTCCCGTTCCCACGCGTCTGCACTGTGGAACGCGACCGGCCAGGAAGGCATGTAAACGTTGTGGAAGGTGTCATGCTGCCGTCGATGGTTAGCCATGAGTTGCTTGAGTTCGGCCGTCCACGACAAAGCGTCCTGATTGGTGGCAGCTCATCGGGGTGCCGGTGGCGCTATAACGATGGCGGTGGTAGGTGCGACTCGGCGAGAAAAAACACCCAGGTGCCGCTTGAACTTACGGAAGGCGGCGTTCGGCAAGGACGCGTGGAGCTGCTCCATTGGTGCCTTGAGGTAGATGTACTGGAATCCGCCGAGTATGACGATGCAGCTGGTCGGCGGGGTTAGGATCGCATTGGCCAACTGCAGCAAACGTACCATTGTGGATCCTGGCCATCCGTTGACAATCCATTTGTTTTCGGTGGCCATCTCTAGGATCGGCAGCGCCAAGGCGTCACCGACTACGATTGTTCTAGGCCATCGCGCGTGGCCAGTGGCGCGGCATTCTCGCACCTCTTCGAGAGTAGCCTGCCCATGACATTGTGGCACCGCATCGGGGCTTCATGCTGCTGCAGCTGTTGATTGGTGCGCCCGACGCCACAGAAATTGTCCGTGGTTGCCTCCAATAGTTGTTTGTTGTCGGTGAGCCGCAAAATCCGCGCATATTCCGGTATGGCGAACTTGCTGAGCAGGATTGGCCGCATGATATGCTCTAGAAGCGGCTTGAGACGGGCCTGGGTAACACCGTCATTGAGCTCGTTCTTTAGCTCTCGAGCTCGCGTTTTGAGTAGCAGCGGGGTGCCGGTCATAAGTAACAGTTCTCGGACGGCGTCGGTCAGTTCCAGCTAGGACAGCACTTGCACTTGGAAATGCTTTTCGACGGTTGACAAGGTGTTGCCGTCGTGCGCGAATGGGGTTGATGCCTCGTGCATATTTGATATTTCCGGCCACTCGGTACCGTGGAATAGAAACGTCACGTATGGCTCGGTTAAATCCACGCGGTAGGTCGGGATCGCCGGAAGCTGGAACCAAGCCGCTTCTGGTGAGGTGAATGGCCCACTCACCGATACGCGGCCGCTGGATCGCCTCCGAGCCTGCTCGGCTTGGTCGCTGCGTCGCGGTTGCGAGGTGCTGGCCATCTGCAAGAATAAAGTCAAATAGAGATTTGGGTTGCCGTTGTGTAAGGTCGCTCTTATCCGCTAGTCGCTCGATGGTTCGATGTTTCTGTTCTGCCTCAGGTAGGCGTCGACTCGTAACTGCTACTCTGCGCGTCTCCCTTACTTCTCAAAAATGGTCACTTCTTCCCTCCCTTTTGTCCCGTTTTGATTGCCACGGCCTTACTCTTGCCAGGGCTCAGTTTGGCTAAATAGGTGAGCCTCACCCAATGCGCCAAATCATGTCCGTGCGCCGGATCAATTCTTCAGTTCAGCCACGCAATTGCGGCCAGAATGGTGGGGAGACTACTGGCTGGGGCCACCGTTGGCGCTCTTCGCCTTGGTTAAATGGGCCGATCGCATCCCAGGCTTCGACCCCAGTCAGCGTCGCGGGCCAGTTGGGCATAATGACGCTCATGAGCGCCTGGCGCCCGTCCACCATCCGCGTTCTCCGCTCGACCAGTTCGTTGAACCACGCTGCACTGTCGACCTTGAAGTCGTCCCAGTTTGGCGCCGGCGCGGTGATGACAACGGCCGAGTCTGCCCGGAGACGTTGCTCAAGAACCATCAAGTGGCGCTTGATCCGCTTGAGGTAGGCACCAGGTGAGAATGCCTTATTCGGCAGGTGCTAGACGTCCCGGTATCCGCCTATGATGATGACGCAGTCCGTTTGCGGCGTCAGAAATGCGTTCGCCCAGTGGATCAATGAAATCATGTTAAGCCCGGGCCGCACGAAAGTTATTCTATTGTGGTCGTCGGCCACATCCAGCAGGGGCAAGGCGCGTTCGTCGCCGACAACGATGGTCCTCGGCCACCGCACGAAACGGTCGCGGTCGAAGGACCAAATGTCGCAAAGCAGATGGCCCAGTACATTGTGGTGCGCCTGTTGATCTGCGCCGCATTCGCTCCGGTGGACGCCTGTGCCCCAAAAGTTGTCGAAAGCGTCATTTAGGAGCGGTTTGTGGCCCGAATCGTCCAGCTACTCCCAGTAGTCGAGCTTCTGGAATTTCGCCAGCAGGATTGGGCGCATCACGTGCAGCTGGTACGACCGGAGCCACCGTCGAGTGTTTGCCGGTAGAGTGCGGAGGAGGGCTACGCTGCGTACTTTGACCTCCGTCGGCGACATTCGCTGGTCCAGCATGTTAGCCACGACGGTAACAAAGCCTAACAATTCCAAAATCGTTAGGTGGAAGTGTTCGGTGGCGCTACCGAGCTGGCGGCCGTTATGTTTGAAGCCCCCGTGCAGATAATGTTCATTCGCCAGCATGGTCCGGTTTGAGCGCTTGAGCGCGACCGCATCCAAAAAGCGTGAGCTGCTCATGTGGCTTCGGGAGACGGTCGGATAACGGTGCCCATCGCACACCGCAGGCGTATGTAGCACTCCTTGCGGAAGTCGGGGTGCACGAAGGTCGTTGTGGCTGTAGCTGCGGCGCATCTAAAATGGAGGAAGCACTAGTAAATTTACATGGTATGGATGAAAATTAGGTCTGCCTTAACTTTCACCCTTGTTCTGGGTTTTGTGGGGATTCTGGGTTCTACCTCGGGGTACGTGCCGTCATGTCGAATAAGTTAGTCCACTTGCGGGTCCGATTCGTCGGAGTCAGATTCCTCATGGGATGGTGGTCGAGGTATGCGCTATCGCCAAGCGGTGGGGTGCAGTTCTTGGCTGGAGGGGTAGCGTTGGAACGTGGTTAGTGGTAAAGTTCCGCGTGGGGAGCGTTCTCCCGTCAAAAGTGGTCTTGGGGTCAGTATTGGCGCGCTAGTCATCGAGGTGGTGACACTAGTGGATTGTGCGTGTGTGGCAGAAGCTAGCCTGGCTGATGTTCTAGCAGTATCGGCAGTCGCCGTCTCTGGTTCCTGGAAAGTCACGCGTCTAGGCCTGCGCAAGGCGTCTCCTACTTCCTCGTCCGATGCCGCGCCGTATGGCCTAAAGACCCGGTCTCTAGCCTGTCGATGCAAAAGTTGCCTGGTTGGGGCCGTTGCATGGGTGGTCTGAGTCGTATTATTCCTGAGGAGGTGGTAGTGGCAGTGGTGCGTACCAATTCGGTGATGGTCACTGTGGATGGTCCCGGTTGTTCGGTGCTTGTAAACTGAATAGTTGAACCGCCTCGGGCTGATACAACTTGTTTCCGTTGGGTGGCCTTTCCGACAAGGACCTTCTCTGGCTCTTCTGGCGGTGCTCGCGTGCTCTTTTGCTCGCCCGGCGGTGCTCGGGTGCGAAGAGGGGTACTTAGTGTCACTGCCCGCCCAGTTCCTCTTCGAGGTGCTGGTGTTTCACTACTTGATTCCGCTGGCGTGAATTCGCTAAATGAGTCAGAGGCTCCCGGTTGTGTGGTAGGCGTCCTAGAACCACCGCTCGACGTTCCTAGTCCTGCCTGGCCATGTCGCTCGGCTGAAGAGGGTTCCTGCGAGGTTTGGCTAGTCAGCTCATCGTCCGCTTCAGCTGCTCTTACGTCTAAAGTCGTGCCCTCTCCGGAGGTCTCCGACAAGTAACTGGACATTGCTGACCCTAGAGGTGGCTGAGTCATAGGCGCCTCGCGAAAGACCCACTGATGAGGAGACATAGGCCTGTCAGCGGCTACTGGTGGAGCACTATAACGGCGCATTGTTGTATAGTCTCCTATAGTTTGAGTTGACATTTCCATCGGTACTCGTAATCGTGATGCCATGATATGTTCAGCTGGTCGCGATTGAAATAATGGGTGGTCCTGCGCGGCGAGCATAATTGCGTAGCGTAGATCCCCTGAGGTGTATGGTCCTGGTACTACGATTCCGCCTGAAGCTCCGCGTGGCGTGGTGGATAACGTGATGTCCGCTGGGTAGAAATGGTGTCCCTCGAGTATTCCAACACTTACTGTCGGTACGCCAAACGGAACTTCCTCACTGGTAGCCACTATTCTTTCCATCGTGGTTACAGGCACTGTGTGTTGTCCGTATTCTACCTGTGTATCTCGGCTACCAGGTTCTGGTATGTATGAAAAGGCCTCCTGACTGGTAACCTGCTGCTGTGCTATTGATGGCCAGGAAGGTTCGATTTCCCTATCCAGATCAGTCAGGGGAATCCGGTTCCTGACCGTCCTTGGATTTTGGGGTTCGTAGTCATCCGTCCGATACTCAATATGCTCCATTGCTGCTTGCTCAGCTTCGCTCTCAGCATAGGTCCGACGGCATAAATTAGGGTCGTTAGGGTCACCCATTTCTATGCCTTTTGTATCGGAGCTATCACTGGCTGCTGTTCTTACGGTGCGTACTACTATCTCGTCTACCGGTTCTATCTCAGTAACGAAATCCCTATCAGCGATTATTCGTTGGGTTGCCTCACTTAAACCCCTTTCCAGTACGGAAGCGTGTACCTGCCCTAACCAGTCTCCTACATTGGGTACTGGGTCTAATGCCCTAAAACAGGGCTTAGTTCTATTAATGTGTACGACATGCGACATACCTTCTGGATTAGAATACATTCGTACGCACATGCACGGTGGGGTGATCCCTAAAATTTCGTATGGTCCGCACCATCGAGGCGTGAGCTTTCTAGATATTCCTGAGTGGTATCGTGCCTATAAACCCAAACTAATTCTCCTGTATGATAGCGTGGTTCGCCAGCCCGTCTATCGTATCTTAGTCGGTTTAATTCTTGGGCGGCTTTCATTGATTGGTATGCACGCTCCCTAATACAGGCCATCCAGCGCTGCGCATTGGCCCTATAGGAATGCGCTCCTGTGTATCCAGTGGCTGCACTTTGCGTGTCATATTCTCCGGGCAACCTAGTGTAAAATCCATGCATTAGCAGAAAGGGTGGGTATTTTGTCGCTGTGTGTACCGAAGAATTATAGGCCATTATGCAAAATTGTAGGGATACGTCCCATGAGTGGTGATCATCCTGTGGTACACCCACTCGTAATAGATATAGTAGTGTCCTATTGAATCTTTCGATCTCCCCATTTGCCTGAGGGTGATAAGCTAGACTCATGTGCCGAAATCTTCGCATTTCCTGGCACAGCTCTTCGAACATGTGCGCTGTGAAGGCACCTCCTCTGTCAGAATATAGCTCCCTGGGAGCTCCGTACTGTTGACTACCTCATATAGGAATATATGGGCAGCTGTGTGAGCATCCTGGTGCTTTATGGGCACTGCTATTGGAAATTTGGTAAATTGGTCGATAAATGCAATGACATACCGATTGCCTGCCTGCGACCTAACCTGAATGTCAAGTATGTCTACAAATACACGATACATTGGCTGATTTGCCAAGGGAACCCTACCCAATCCGGTGGTTATCCGAGAAACTGGGTCCTTCGCGGACTGACATAGAGTGCATCGCCTGATCCATTGTTGTACGTGTTCGGACATACCTTTCCAATAGTAAGACTGTTTTAGTTTAGCTATAAGCCGGTCACGGCCAGGATGCCCCCCATATAAGGTGTTGTGTTCGTGTTTGAGTATTTGCGGTACTAAGGTGATCGGGACACACAATTTATAATTTATGACCCCTGGTTGCAGTAGATGCTTGTATGGTATTTTGGTATCTGTGGTTAATTCGAAATAGTGTGCCCGCTTTTCTATCCTTAGTGCGCCCAATTCGGCCTTAGGCCGTGTTTTGTTATATAGATACCACCAAATCGGACCCAGCTCCGGGCCATTTCATTGTATATACGGTAGGAGCCGTACTAAATTAAAATCTGGGAGATCTGAAAAGAATGGCAAATATATGTTTTCATGAGTGTCCTGTGCGTCCTCAATTCGGATGGTTGGTAGTATTTCAGTTTCATAGTGCATCATTAATTTCATGAGCTTATACTCTTGTTCGGTTGGTAAAGTGGTTGCCCTTAGGCCCATTGTTTCTGATTCGGTGCGAAATGATCTTTTGGGTCCTCGAGCCTGAGGCCTGCCTTCAGGACCCGAGATAGTAATTGTACGCACCGACATTACTGGAGTTTCTCCCGGATCCATCCTAATCGGGATAGAACTTAGCGTGGCTGCTTGTTGGGTCAGCGTTGCTGGGGGTACTGTAGTCGCTTGTGTGTCTTTTCTTGGATCCTTTTCGAACAGGCGCTTTAGTATCGCGGCATCCACCACTTTTGGTGATAGCTGTCCGCTCATCATGGCTTCCATGACGGCGTCGACCAAAGAGCGCAGGCTAGTGCGAAACATGTGGTTTGCCAATTCGCGGTGTACCTCTGTCACGTAGCGCTGTTCCTGGCATCTAACCTGTTCTATCATGCCGACCATTTCCTGCATCTCATGGTGCAAGAAGGAGTAAAACTGCTCGTTAGCGCGTGTTAATTTCAAAATTGCTCGCGAGTTGCCTTGGGCCACACTGTAAGTGTTTCGCATTTCCTTATATAATGCTATCACCTGTTTATTCAGGTCCTTTAGATGCACTGCATTTGTAAAGGCTACCCCTACTCCTGAAAATCCTGTAACCACGCCAGCAGCTCCAGCTAGTGCGGCGAGAAACCTTCTCTTACGAGCCCTAGGCTCTCCACAGAAATTAACGTTCGCTTCGCAGTATTCGCGCATTAGAGCCATGTAATAGCTCGTGTCTAATACGCCTTGATATGTGCTCCTTAATTCTCGCTCCAACTCTTGAATTTTACGTTGTAGATCCGGCATGGTAGTACAGTTCGAGTTGGGACAACAGTTTCCCAGGCATGGTTTACCCCTTGGGTTGTAGACACACCAGGCCATCCCGGTAGCTTGCCTGCTCGGTTGTAGCCCGTCCAGAGACAATCGCAAAACGATCGGTAGAAAAGTGGATCGCGAGGCGGTTATTACCAGACCCTGTGGTTCGATCAAGGTGCCCACTTGTTGGTTGACCATGGCTCCTAAGCGTGCTACCTGATCCGAAAACGGCGTAGCGATTGCCTGAGTTTAACCAAATTGTTGGACGATAAGCAAGAAAAGCATTATTCCCACGAACCTAATCCCTCGGCTCCACAATTCTGCAACTGATGCATATCGTTGGCTCAGTCGGTTTGAGAGGGGCCGTACCGACCTGGTCAGTATTGCTCGGCCACCCTCATTCATGTCAGTATGTGGTTCGTTTTCCAGAGTGGCATTGTCCGGGAGTGAGTCGAGTTCGGAAATCACATCGTCCGAGTCAAGTGTGGCAATAGCGGACATGTTAAATTCGTCCTCGCTCATGTCACTGGGCGCTGTACTCAACTCACTCTCGATCAACTTCCTCCTCGTCGATGAAAGTTATGTCCGCGTCCGGGTTGACAATCGAGCCTGCGTCCATATCGTCGTCCGGATCAGATTGCCAGATATTTTGCGTGGGCTGACGCAACCATAATAGTCTCAGGTATAGCAGTTCTTCGCGTTTCTGCACGCTGCCTACTTGCTTAAAAATAGCATTCGCTATGACAGCATATACGATGTGGTCAATTTAAGCACCGGTGCAATGGTACCGGATTCGTCATATTCAGTAACCAGGTAGTCCAGCAAGTACGGTGCACTGGTTACAGTTTCTAACCATTCTAAGTTAGCCTCCCTGTAGGTGGTCAGCTCAGAAGCGGTGTGCAACCCATATGTACGACTTGGCTGGACAGTGATAGTTCCATTGCGTCGGACTATGCCATATTCGGCAGACAAATTCCCCGTATAGTCCCACTCGCCGTGATAGGTGACGAAAGTGCAACCGCTGGTGGGCATAAAATAATTGGTGTTGTATTGTCCCTCGCACGCCTGGCATGTCTGAAGAATAGGAATCGGAGAACGATATATTTCAGTAATGGCCTCGGTAATACTCATTGAGTTTACCCGGGCAATCAATTCCAGTAAGCCTTCGAGGTGTCTCACCATGCTACTGCTGACATGTATCCCTGCCATAGGGTGCAAGAACGGAGATGCGAACCCTAACAGCCCGGACACAACGGCAGCGTCCCGCCGTCGCTCCAGTGGGGCCTTTCCAGCTACCCGGATCCGGAGCAACTGGTGGACATAGCAAATCCGCTCCAACACAGCTACGACTCTTCGATAAAACAAGGCCCTAGCGAGTACCTGTTCTCTTCCTGGGCGTAGGCGAGGGGGTATGAATGAATAGCGCGACACTTTCCCATGTCCCAAGGTTATAATCTTAGGTGCGAATTCGGACTTCGGGCCCAATAGTATCAAACGTTCCTCGTTGGGCAATCCCAGTAGTGTTAGGGGCTCTACCTTTTCTTCGGTAGGACCCTTGGAAAATATCATTCTCAGTGCTGAGTCAAGGCTGTGTTGTTTGTTAGCCTGCATCTTTAAATGGTGCGTGGCCCGTTCGGGTGTTGCTATGTGATCGCAAGTAAGTTCTGTGGTGGGGTTCGCGTCATTGGGCTCCCAAATCGGTCTAATCCGCAATGACCTAGGCGTAGCTAGCGTTTGTTCAATTACGTCCATCAGGTTGACCGGCAATCCGGTCATTCCATATCCAATTTCCTTTGCTACGTCCCTACTTAGGTAACAGGTCACTATTGCTGGTAGTGTTGCTGGGTGTTCTGCGATTCGGTTGGTTGCTCATGCAATTTGCTCGTTCCTAGTGCGATGGGCGTCCCGATCACGATATTCGAGCCTACGTTAGTGGTTACTGGTTCCCTTGGTTCGGTATTTAATTCCATTGGTTCAATTAGTTCCATCTCCTTATCGTTACCGCTCGGGGCTGGGCTCATTATTGCTCGACTACCATGATTATCCACATCAAAAATAGCTTCGGCGCTCGGCTCAGTTTTGTCTCCACGTGGTTCGGAACACTTTTCACTCACAAGCGGCACAGCTCCTCTTCCCGGTTCTACACACACGCTGGAGGCATCGGTTCCGGCCGACTCAGATTCGCATGCACACATGTTCACCTGCCGGTTGGATTGACTGTGCCACGGCAGACTCAGACCGTAGTCTCCGACCTGGTCTGACACGGCCCCTACACTTAGGGATCAGACTCTACCTGAGTTTGATCCTACATACAAATTACAATTTTGAACGGAGCTCGGGCCATCGGGACGGCTCACTTCCCAACGCCTCCCTTCTCCTGGGCAGTATCCTCTACGGTCTTCCCCGGCCTATAAAGATTCTAGGGTACACATATTCTTTCCAATTTTGAACAGAGTTAGGACAATCGGGCTGACCCATTTCCCGAAGGTGTCCATCGCACCTGACCAGTGTCCTTTACGGTCTTCCCCGGTCGGTTGAAACGCTACGGGGGTCTCACACGGTCGCCCTAAATTGGTGGGAGCCAGTTTGGTATCGGATGCATCCTCTCGGTTAGGTTCATATAGTTCCTTAGGTTCTCGGTTTCCTTCCGCTAGGTTACTTGGTACTCCATTCCAGCCGCTAGGTTCCGCTAGATTAAGTTCCACTAGGTTCTCGGTATCCGCAAGTCCATTAGGTTCCATTGAGTTCGCTAATTCCTCCGCAGGTTCTTCTGGTTCCGCTACACACATACAATTTTGAATAAGACGGTGAAAATTCGCGGCTTCACCAGGTTGTGCCGTGCCGGCGTTAGAGCCATCGCCTGACACTGACCCCTATTAATCGGCCCCCGAAGTCCGAACGGCGTCTCTCTAGGTTCCATTCTATTAGGTTCATCATCCATAAGTTCCTTAGGTTCGACATCCATAAATCCACTAGGTTTCCTCTGATATGCCGCCGCCTGAGATGGGTTACACGTGCCAGCGTTTGGGTCATTGCTAGACACGGATGCCCTATTAATCGGCCCCCGAAGTCCGAACGGCCATCTCCCATATTTCTCACTCGGCATATCAGGTACATTTGGTTCCTTTGGTTTCTTTAGATCCTCGACTCCTCCTCCCCTCTCACTCCTCTCGGTATCTCGTTTCCATCACTTCGCGCTGACTCCATTTTGGGATATACATCTAAGTAGATTGGCCAACTATTACTCACAGAGTTACGAGTCACACCCTGCGCGCCAGGAGTCGGAGACAGCGAAACCGAGCGCCGTTCCACTTTATACTTAATTTGTTCCTTACTACGCCCTACTTCTACTGTGCTAGTTCGTTAGCTGTCAATTGAGTCGTATCCCTCATTGTCGCCCCACGACCTGATCGCTTGCGGCAATATTCGTACTGGTGTTCTGTTCGTTTGCAATAGGTTCAGTTGATATGGTGTTGGTTCGGGTTCAAATTCGCCTTGACCTTCATTTTCCGCTTCAAGTGTTTGGCTGTCATAGGTGGGTATTGCGCTGTCTCTAGTGATCATTGCGTTAATTTGTGCCGATCGGGCACTCAAACCAGCTCCTGCGCGTTCCTCTAGGGTTGACATTTCGTGTCGCATAACGTCTAACCGGTGCGCGAGCTCGGGGTCAGCTGCTCGAGTTACTGACATAACTCCTGCGTTGCGGCGACCTGATGGTTCATTTTGTCTCATGGGTGCCTGCGAAGGCCTTGCTCGAGGGGCTGCCCCTACTTGATTAGCGTTGTTCCAGCCGTTGCTAGGTGTGCGCGGGCGGAATGGTGCTGCTTCGGCGGACAGTGGTTGTGATGGGCCTGTGTAACGTGCGCTAGGTGCAGCATTATAGCTATTATGCCAATTGTTAGGTGCGTTTATATCGCGGCCACGCGATCGGTTATAGTATTCAGTTCGACCATAGTTTCCGTATGTATTCGGAGCGGGTTCAGGGCGGTAATATCCTTGCTGCCCGTACCCTACAGGTCCTCGCTGTTGGTTCCATTCATCGCGTCGCGAGGATCGGCTGCTCATCGGTGTTCAACTACTCGGTATCGGGGGCGGTTGCTGTCCTGCGGGGGTGCGCTAGGATACCCGTTCACAGTAACTGGAACATTCTGCATGTAGCCTGGGGCTGCGCGCGTTCACAAGCGGGTGTATTCATTTAGGAGTGGGTCATACACGTCAGTTCGATAGTACGGGCATTCCCGTGCAAAATGTCCTATGAAACTGCATCGAAAGCACTGGTTGCCTACGGGTGCTGCTGGAATAGCGTTAGCGCTGGCTGCCTGGGTCACACTATTCTGCATCATCGTGTTCAGTTGGTGCTGTCCGGTGCGCTTATCTAGAAGATCAATAAGCCGGGCAATGGTAGCATCGCTACTGGCCGTAGTGCGCTTATTCTCATAAAAAGCTTCGCGGATTTGGTCTACCAGTTGGGTATTCTCACCCCCTTATGACATGCAGTTTACTGTCTTAGACCGGCTGCTTTTGCGAACTGGTATTCCTACTACCTCTTTCTGAGAAGCTAGAATGGCGTCCTCCTTATATTTGAGTTTGTCCATCATGTGTTTAAAAGACAGGTATGTCTTTCCTATTACTCCGGATTTTAGTTCCCGTCGTAGTCCTTGTCGGAGGAACTTTTGTAATAGTGCGTCGCGTTGTTCACCTTCGACCTCCGGGAACGCTTTGTCCACAAGGTTTTGCAAGTCGAGTCCGTACAGTGCAACTGATTCGCGTTCCCCTTGTACTCGCATGCGTAACGTTATTAAAGCGTCCTCGTCACGTTGCGATGACGAATACATGAAACCCATATTATAGCAAAGGGCTTCATAAGTTTGTTTTTGGCAGTCGGGGAAACTTTCGTATATTTTGATGGCTTCCCCCTTCAGAACAGTTGGAAATCAGATCAATTCCTGGTCCAGGGTCCACCCATTTGCGTCAGTCAGGTTGTCATATGTAGCCAACCAGGCTTCAATGTCCTGTCCGTCGGCTCCTGAAAATGGTGGGATGTCACGTACTTGTATTATGGGAGCCGTCGTGGTTCGTTGCGTCAACTCCTGCAGAATTGCAACTAGTGGGTCTCCCGAAGCGATAGGACTTGGTCCATTTGTACTACCAGCCGTAGTGGCAGCACCACTTCCTATATTCGTCGTTCCCGCTGCGCTACTTAGTGGCGTCCTATTTGCGCTCGCTGGCAACGACATTTTCGATTCCGACTTTAACTATCAATTCCTATTTGTTTTAATTTGTGTGGCGTCCGTGGTCCCAGTCTGACGTGGGTACGGATGATAATATATATATTTTCTATATGTGTTTACTTTACCGCGGAATTGCTGCTGTTGAGCAATATTTCAGCTCCCTAAAATCCTCGTGCACTTATTCCTTAGGTATGTACCTGGTCGTGTAAAATTTTCGCTTCGCGTCACTTTGAAAGTTTATTCCTTATTATACGTATCACGTGTAACCGGTATACTTATCCTCAGTTCAATGCTTGCTTGCTGCACCGAAATGTCTGAATCAAGAAGGCCCTATTCGGTGTTAGCTCGAAAAGATGGAATTCGCTCGGCTGTAAAATTTCACGCTATTAAGAAGGACGTAAGTCGTGTCAACTCAGCAGTTATTACCTCAGAGTAATTTAACGTTCGAACAACGAACAACCAGGCCCTACCTAAGTCTCAGTTTGGAGGTACGTGCAAGCAGATTGAATCAGACTCAAGTCCAGTACTAGTCTAACCGCACTTATTCACTTATCGTCTACACAATATAACGCCATTAATAACCCAAACATACACTATGTGCAATAAAATAAAACACCATGATAGAAACGAGTTCATCCATATATATATATATACTGACCCTTTATCAATAGAGGCTTTATTCCACCAACGTTCAATTGTCCTTGATCTGTTGACACTCGGTACACGACTCGCGTCGACTCAGTAAGAACCAAACGCTGAACTAATATTTACGGTCTGCGAATGCAATGTCCCCGTCGATTGCCAATAGCCGACACAGCAGGCGATGCTAGTAGTTGTTATTTACCAACCGACGAAGGCCCTTGTCGTTGTTTCGATCCGGACGGGTGGCGTCGAAGGCGGTCCAGCGACTAATGTTCCTTGTAGAACCGGAACGTTTGGTGGGAGTAACCAAGGGCAGAGTCGAATCGCCGCAGAATCGCGTAGAATCAATAGTCCAATCGATCTGATATGGCGACGAGGCTCGCAAATTCACCCAGCAGGTATGCTGTTCGTCCATATCCGGCGTCGGCAATGAAGTAATGCGGCGTTTACGTTATAAAGGACCCCCCATGTGAAAGTTTTGTCCCCCTATGGTCTAGACCACACCATCCAGTGGTATACGGTATATACCCACACTATGTAATGCAAATGTTGGTGTATGAGACACCATTAACGTAGCTATAGTGTCTTAATCTACCTATTGTTTTTTTTACTGATGGTGTCAAGGACACCATACACAAATGCATTATATACTACGTGTTAATAATAGCATGGTGTAGCTAACACCATATAAAATTTATGGTGTAGTCTACACCATACTATCACCGACGGTACACTGCCTATGCATACTATCTGAAAATACCATCATAAACACCATGGTGTCCAAGACACCATATAATTGATGGTGGCAGAGACACCCAGGGTGGACAAAACTTTCACATGGTGGGTTCTTTATAACGTAAACGCTGCATAAATGTCAATATGGCGGCAAATAGGTCCGGAAGATGAAATCAGTGTTATTTGTGGCAATAACTAAACGTATTAGATAGATAACCTCGAACTGAAACGCCTGAAATATTGACCAACGCCAGTAATAGCTGTTACATTTTGGGTCGGCGCGAACCGGGCACCGAGGTCGAACATCCCCCGCATAAATCCAACCTGTCGCTCCTCGTTTCCTCTTCCACTGCGACGGCCTCGTCCTTACTTCCCGCGCACCATTCTTGGAGCGCTATGCCTACGCAACGTTAGGTTTGTCGAAATCAAAATTTAAGCGGTAGCTCGACAAAGATGGAAAAGCGTTGATTTTGACTACTGAGCAGAGCATACTGAGACCACGTAGCGCTCCAGGGACGGATCTTACATATTATTGATGTTTCCATTACCGTAAAACAAAGACACATCACTCAGCAGGGCAAACACCGCTATACTTCGAGCGCTCCATTCACAGTACCGACCATCACAGCCGTAATATCCTACAGTCAAAGTGCTGCGGGTGATTAAATTCTAGTTACGTATGCGAGGTCAGGACGAATTCATAGTGTGCGAGAGGTCCGATATGTAGTGAGTTAGTACTCTGTAATTCCCGGAGTTTATTGACGCCTCACGGCGTGGCCCCCACTTATTTATGTACTAAGACCAGTTCTGGCCCTAAGGATCCCAGCTGCACCACTCTCAATATTCGCTGTGGTGCCCGGACAACCCCGGCTTGCACGATTCCTCGGTGTACCCCGGTCTTACCGATGGGAACCGCTTAGCTTAGCAGGCTGCCGGCGGGTTTACCGGGGTGTTCGGCCTGGCCCCTATGATGGCCCACGTATCTAGTGGTATGGAGGTCCCCCTGAGGGAGGGTCATCCCCTAAGCCTGCTCACAGGTAATAAGGCTGACCCGTCCTTCCCTCATCTTCGGTTATCAAATCCTATGCCCTATGCCAGGATCAAAATTTCCTAACGGCGGAGCCCCTTTTATAGAGATTTCGGTGAGCCTAAGGATCATTTCGTAACCCTTGGGTCCGATTACGTGGAGATGAGGCTGTCTCCTCTTAGTTCAACTTAGAGTCGGACACGCTGAGCCTGCTCGGGCTAATATATATCATCAAGAAAACGGATGGACGTTGGCGTTAAAACTCAAGAACTTGTACCAAGACTCGTTGCTAACGACGGACGGATGGGGTGCGGGCGTAAGCAGAGCTGGGGGGACGCTGCGGGTAGGCTGGCCGACATTTAATTCCAGCAAGACCAAAACAGATGCTTGGGCGGGGACGACGACATGGCAACGGGGAAGCGGCATGGCGGGAGCGGGCGCCGTTGGGTTAGCGTGCCAGAGGAGTACAGGGAACCTACATCAACCAACATTAAACGCCTTAGTGGGGCACATATTTCTCTTGCAACGGGGCCTTATTTGAAATAATCTAGTTCGCCTACTAAATCCACACGCAAAATTTTATTCTTTGGTTTCCCTTTTTTGAATAAACATAAAAACTCGATCATGAAACAAAAGTATCACCAAACTGGGTGCACACAATCGTACGCCTATATATATACTACGTGGTGGATTCTGAGTTCCGGGACCCGCGCACGGGACCCTTATCTCAACGGTATGTACGTGACAAATTCCCCGTGCTGCGAACTAGCCTTTTACTCTTTACTTCTTTGTGTGGCGAAAACGATTTGAGGCGACCTTTAATGGTTTGTCGTGAAATTTCCAACGGTTAACAACCCCGATTGGGATGACGAAATTGCGTCCTGTGAGCTTCGTTTGGGGTCTTTTAGAAACGCGGAACCCCACAACCCAAAGTTGTTAGCAGAGCCTTAGCTTTAGACTTATCCGCACGTCGATCCTGCAGAATTCTGCCACTATTCCTAACCCTGAATTTTCCTTAAATGACCTAGTTCAATCGCAAAGCGTGGGCGCAGCACTTACGGGAGCACGGGGCATCCGACGGACATCCCAGCATCCGCAAAAGCTGCCCCTTTCCTGGGCCTACGCGGAAATTTGAGGACTCTGTAACACACCTAGGGCGGACCTCTTCCACGCGTCCGCAGTGGAAGAGTCCACCCGAGACAACAAGGACTCTCAGAATGCGGCTCTCGAATTCTTTTTATTTAAGATTTTGACCGACAATCCCCTAAGTTAATTTACCATAGGCGTGGTAGTCAGGAAACACCTACTCAAAATTTTAGCAATGTGCCATCAAATACACAGCGCAACACGCTGTAGAGCACTGAATAATTCACTCCCTGGGCACAAACGATAAAAGCGACCCAGGAGCCAGTCGAGCACGAGGGTATTTTCACATTTTTGTTGCAATTTTGGCATGATTTTGACTCAAATTTTGTCCAACTCTCAACTCCCCTCTCCGCAGCGCGGGCGCAGCACGTACGGGAGCGCGAGACATCCAACGGATATCACAGCACCCGCAAGGGCTGGCCCTGTTCCTAGTCTCACGCGAGGCTCGAAGGTCATAAAATCGTTGAACGCAAGGCCCGGGCGGGCCTCCTCCGCACGGCTGCATGCCGAAGAGCCCACCCCGGCGAAACGAAAAGCTGGAAAAACAAGCAAAAGCAAAGGAAAAGAAAATTAAAGTTGGCGACAACCGCCAAAACCGACCCGATTGCAGACGAGCAAGATACGACTGGTCCCGTCTTCAAATCGCGCTATGGTCTTTTATACCGGCTGTGGTCCCCTGCCCCCCGTTCGCAGTTGTATACTCCACAAGCACGAAGATTTAAATTTTTT
>JASANE010000881.1:0-13915 GCA_030248225.1 Trileptium ribeirensis
TTAGGAATAATTGGACCCAACCCGAAAACTGTGACGGAAAAAGTTGTAGTGACATCACCGTTGGCCCTGTTGCAATAACAGTTTAACACTTTCGCAATTCAGTGGATGGTGAGCAAACATTATCTGCAATTTTTGTATCTGTATGATTGCTAGAAAATAGAAACACTCGCCAAAAAATAGTCAGCACTGTGAATTATTGTAATATTTTTCAGTGTCAGAGTTAGGCAGTGGTGGGATGAAGGTATCGTCGTTGTCTAAATAAATTTTCTCTTTTACCCATGTATTCGGGAAGGCGATAACACCATAAAGTGAATCTGAACAAGGGCGGTCCGGGTCGTCCGCTGCGGGTTAGACCGGACCAGCCTTATTGGCATTAATTTGCATAATTTTCACACAGTTTAGAATCCGGAACGTAATAACATCAACCATCCGAATATTACAACAGATTCATTATATTGTTTATAATATTGAAGGTTGTAATATAGCGTGGGTAAATGTAGTGTTCAAATTTACTCTAAATTTCACAGTTCTAAATTTATGTATAGGTATGGTTTCAGATTCTAAATATGTCGAACAACAAATTGGCATCCGTCGTAAACACACGCGTTTCGAAAGAACACTTACCACAAAGACTGGTTGTGTTAGATGCTTCACACAATGTGATCACCTATGTCTATAAAGGATCTTTTGAAAATCTTCATCAGCTTCGGATGTTGAACCTCAGCTATAACAGCCTTACGGGAGAATTTCTACCACTAGACGTATTTTATAATTGCTGTTCGCGTATGTCGCATCTTGATATTGGGCAAAATTTGGGCATTACGAATTTGGGACGGTTTCCTGATGAGCTAAAGCGATTGTCTGATATTCGTCTTGAAAACACGTCATTGCAAACACTGGACATAAGATGGTTCGGTGGACTGAAATCGCTGAAAAGGTTAGTATCGCGCAGCGTATTTTTTAACATTTTTCTTTTAACTGTCTCCTTCAACATCTATAATTATTTGTTCTGGTGCATGCACTTTATTACGCAGGGAAAAGTAGCTAAATGAAGGCGCGATGTCGAATTTAGTTGCTTTTCGCTCAGTGTAATGCTACGCTGCCCTATGATTGCAGGAGTTTCACTACATTGCATTATGAAACACATGCATTATTCATCCACCAGGGAGTAACCGGAATTCCGGTTGCGGTTCCGGCAAAGGGCAAAAACCATACCGGAACCGGAATTCCGGTTTAAAAATTTTGCTTGAAATTTTCCACGTTTTTTGCTTCATCCTGTAATCCAAACATATGTAATATATATTACACAATGATCAAGCTCCAATACAATCAAGCAAAAGAAAAGACTAACTAACCAATTTGCCGTGTGAAACGTAAGTAGGGCACATAATTTGACCAGGACTTTTTCATAATAACCTGCAGGAGTTTGTTAAATCAAAGCCAGGTCGATGCTTGTATTAGCTATTTTACACATCCAGAAGTCTGTGGGATACGTTTGAATTAACTCGGTAACAGAGTATGGCTTACGCAGAAGTACTTAAGGTATGCTTGGCTAACATAAATTGCGTCAAGCACCCGCCAGTGCGCTTGTAAACTTGGTAAATCAGTCTAAATTGAAGTAAACTAATGTTATCTGCAGCGCAGCTAGAAACTGCTTTCTTGGCAATGAACTGTATTTATTGAAACTGTGCGAGCAGCATCACAGTGTGTCTCATTTATAGCATTCTGATTAGAAAGTTATCATCATTATGATCTAGCCTAAACAGTGTCTCTGACCACTGATCAGAAAATTACCTTCTATCTATTATTCTCTATTAGAATCATATAAACCAATAATTTTAAGTTTCTTACAGAAGAACATGCAACAAACGTATGTGTAGTAAAGGGAGACGACTGGAGACAGAGCGAAAGTGTGTATTCTAAGCTCCAAGCTTTGTAAGTACATTCGATTTGACGCAGTATACGCAATGGTGTATAGTGGAAGACATTTTTTGCTCTGAATGTCCGAAAATCGACATATTTGATCGATAAATAAACATTATTAGCTTCATCAGTCTGTTTAAAGTTTCAGAAAGGCAATAATACCATCGCAATACATTAAGATTAATGTAAAAGTTATTTTTAATGCATTTTAAATCCACTATACCTTCATTTCTTCCATCATCTCTTTTACTATATATATAAATTTCGAAGACCAGGTTCCGGATCCGGTTTAAATGGACGGTCCCGGTTGCTGGTTCCGGTTCCGGTAAATTTCAGTGCCGGTTATTCCATGATATATATAATTATGTGCAATCATTCATGATCCGGCTGATTTTGGACTGGGATTGTTGATTTTATATAGTTATGTTTATTGCAGATACGATAGTTCGGGCCTGGCAAGATACCTAAGAATTCTTTGCCATTTCCTACCGCCGAATAATCAAAACAGCACGACTCTCCGAACATATGCGCCGTTCACAGAATAATGCGTACAGCTACTGGAAAATATGTGTTACAAACAATGCGTCGTCCGTATCTTGTTACCAACAATCGATTGTCTGTATATCAGGTTATAGACGACAAGGCGTCTATAAATTTGCTACCAGACAATTCGTCATCTGTAACAAATATTACAAGCGACGAACTGTTTTTAATTTTGCTAATGGACGATCGGTTGTTTATAGCATGTGTTATAGACGAGCGGTCGTTTATAATAAATGTTATAAACGACCGATCGTCCATAACAAACATTACAAATGACAAGGTGTTTGTAATATTTATGAACGATCTATTGTCTATAACAAACAAGGGTGCTAAAATAGAATAAAAATCCTCATGTTAACCTCGAACCATGGGGGCAGCATACCTACGTACCCATGGAACCATGGACCGCAGAGCAAAACCAATACCACGAATACACCACTGATTCCTTTTGGATTATACGCTCGGCTACTTACCCTCAATACGTTGCGCTTGGTAAACATCAACATATTGAGCAGTTTCAGTTCTCGCTTAAAGTTTTTTCGCGGAGAACGATAACATCAAGGAGGCGGTTTCCCACAAAATATCCAAAGATGAGATATGGCTGATCACACACACAGACTGAAATTAAAAGCTTTCACCCCTGCAACACACAATCGCTACTACGTTACACTATGCTCTGCATAATTTTATCATCACAGATGTATCATCACAGAAAACGACAGGGTATATCGTTGTTTTGTGTCTACCTCTTTGAACAGTTTAATATTAATGCTGTAGCCAAAACAAAATATTGTAAACAGCAAACAACGAAGCATATTACCAAGGGCAATTTGTTAGTTATCTAGCTTAGCTCCATTTGAATTGTTGCGTAAATTCACAGCAACCAAAAATGTAGATGACTGTTTCAGAGTTTACGCTGTGTGTTGGTTCTTGATATGTGGTAGATCAGTTCTAGAAGGATCGTATATAAGAATTGAAATCCTAACTAGCGGTTGTACGTATTTGACCTTGGGTTAAACATCGCGCAGAAGCGTTGGGTATTCGACCATCAAAGTGCGCGAATGTGAGAAATTTAGTGGTTATGAGTCTGTGTTTTTAAATCTGTAGCTATCGCCGATTATGTTTCTAGGCGTACATATTTAGGTGATTTTGTTAGAATGATAACCGTGTCATATGAAAAATATTCATTTGTTAATAGTAAATTCTTATACCCAAACAAGAATGTACTGTGCAATAGCCGCCATGGCCAACGGTCTGCTCGTGTGTTGAACTGGGTTTCGGGCCGTAAACCCGCATTTCCAGAACCTTTTTGCAGTTTACTTCATTAGTGTGTTGACTTCATGGCGTTCGATAGCATAAACAACTAATCCTAACACTGCTGACGCCGCCACCACTGCGTAGAGAGTCACTTTGAAGCTATTATATATAAGTTTACGAAGACACTTTGGTGACTGTGGTTCTGTTTTCGCGACAGAAATTGATTGGGTACACCAACCCAGCTAGAATGATTATCAGAACGTAGTGGAGACTGTGTGTTGCTAAAGGGGTAAAAGCTTTTAAATTCAGTCTCTGTGTGTGATCGGACATAACTCGGAAATGACTTAACCGATTTTCATGATCTTAGTATCATTCCAACCGACATAGTCGATTTACCGTGTACATGCCCGATCGTATTTATTTGGCGTCAGGTTCCGGTGTCAGAGGTCAAAACGAGTGGTTTTTACCCCATTTTATTATCGTTTACGGAAGCAAGGTTATTTTTATCTGGAATTTTATCCCTGGTTGTTTTTATTTCATAGTAAAATGATAACTGCAGATGCTCATTTTTTCGTTTTTCCATCGCGGCTCCGGTTCTGGAGTTATGGGATTTGAGGTATGGCACCATCGTGGTTCTTCAACCCAAAATTCGAAAAATTGTTCTGACGTCTTGTGCGGCTGCAAAGTTTCACTTGGTGGTTTCGAGCATGGGAAACTCATTTCTGTATTGGTTTTGCTCTGCGGTCCATGGGTACGTAGGCATGCTGCCCCATGGTTCGGGGAACATGAGGGTTTTTATCCCTTTTTAGCACCCTTGTTTGTCATAGACAGTCGATCGTTCATAGACAGATATTACAAACACCTTGTCTTTTGTAATGTTTGTTATGGATGATCGGTCGTTCATAACATTTATTACAAACGACCGCTCGTCTATAACAAATGTTATAAACAACCGATCGTCCCTAGCAAATATTACAAACAGTTCGTCGTTAGTAATATTTGTTAAGAACAACGAATCATCTGTAAACAATTAATAGACGCCTTGTCGTCTATAACCTGATATACGGACGATTGGTCGTTTGTAACATAGTACGGAAGACGCATCGTTTGTAACACAACTTTTCCAGCCGCTGTACGCAAAAGTGATGTTATTGGATTCTATATATATATGTATATATATATATATAGAATCCATATATATATACATATATATATATATTGGTATATATATATACCAATGATTGCACATGAATATATATATATATATATACATATATATATTTGTATATATATATATATATATATATACATATATATATATATGTATATATATATATATTCATGTGCAATCATTCATCATCCGGCCGATTTTGGACTGGAATTGTTGATTTTATACAGTTATATTTATTGAAGATAGTTCAGGTCTGGCAAGATACCTAAGAATTCTTTGCCATTCCCTACCTAAGAATTATCAACACAGTACGACTCTCCAACTTACCCCCAAAATTATAGGAAACTTAGTACTGTCCCGTGCGATAGGACTAAGGAAATTCTAGCCGTGGAAAGATTGGTTGAGACGGAACCCCATCACAACCGTCCTCACAAGTGAGGACCACAAACATTTAGTGGCTGTTCGCACTTTAGCGAACAGCAAATGAGCAAAATTTGTGAAATTTATTAATAGGATTTGTCTTTTATCAAATTTACCAGTGTTGACTCTTTTAATTTACACTGGTAAATTGTAAACTTAAACAATATCAGCTACCAGTATGAGTATATAAATGTTATGTTTCGATTCCTTCGTTTCGTTTGCACCCGGAATGAACGCGCTGTGCGGAATGGACAGCATCCCATGAAATTTAAGGGAATTTTCTCCATAGGCGTGTAACCCATCATTGGATTCGCGTCACTAAATCCGACACAAAAATGTACCACTCACCATATAACAAATCATCCCGAACCCTCTGAGGGCCTTGGAACTCTTGAATTATCGTAAATTCTGATGGTCTCGCTCGATAGCCCGGCTTCCCCTTTTAGTCTGAAAGACGACATTTTAGGTATCAAAATGCTCGGCTGGAAGAGTCCATGCCGCATCCGAGAGCCGTTTAGTGCCATTGAGGTATTTGAGGGAATGGGTACCCTTTGTGCGTCCTTCTTCCCGTGTTTGTAAATTTTTCAGCGTCTTATTTACGTGGACGCCGATCTCATATATATAAGTCAGGGAATAACCGGAACAGAAATTTACCGGAACCGGGACCAGCAACCGGAACCGTCCATATAAACCGGATCCGGAACCGGAACCTGGTCTTCGAAATTTATATATAGTAAAACAGATGATGGAAGAAATGAAGGTATAGTGGATTTAAAAGGCATTAAAAATAACTTTTACATTAATCTTAATGTATTGCGATGGTATTATTGCCTTTCTGAAACTTTAAAGAGACTGAGGAAGCTAATAATGTTTATTTATCGATCAAATATGTCGGTTTTTGGACTTTCAGAGCAAAAAATGTCTTCCACTATACACCATTGCGTATACTGCGTCAAATCGAATGTGCTTAAGTACGACCAGAATAGTCACCTGTTGAAACTGGGACCGCCTCAGCATGTTAGACAATGTAGTAATCTCGGCATAACCACTGATAATGTAGTGCGATACATCATAGTGATAATATCATACTGATAACCAGAGAAAAAAAGAAAGCGACCGACACCGAACGTTCGATTCAAATCCTCGACGAAATTAACTTCTCCAATACTTTCATGAACCCCTTCCAGTTGAAACAACTCAAAATCGTAATTTCTGAAAACTCCGATATCTTTAGTACCTATCTCTTTGATCTAGGCCGATTACATAAAATGCAGTTGTCCGCATACACCAACATAAAATTAACACTGGAACCACCCGACGTATTAAGTAAGTCCTCTATCGTCTTGTCCACTCTTTGAGAGAACCCCTCCCAGAGAACTAAACAACATGATTGAAGCCTGATTAATCACACCTTCGGATCCCGCTTGGGGATCGCCCATAGTATATGTAACCAAAAGTATTGGAACATTGCGCCTGTGTGTCGACATTGAACACCGTAGTTTATATTCATTACCCCGTATTGACGATATTTTAGGATGTCTAAGTCAAAAATTCCATGTAAAATAAAGTTTAGTGGACTTCGTACACGGTTGGACAAAACTTTCATGGTTTCGACTCAAATTGCTTAGAAAACACGATCGTGCAACAATTTATGTATCTTTCACAGAGAAATGTGTGCATACTCGACATCGTCAGCATATACACACGTGTGTATGAAAACATTACACTCGACAGTATGTAACAACCTTCGTGAGTTGTTACGCAAAGCTGTTTCTGGGTAACAACTTAGGTACGTTGTTACGCCTAAGCATTTGTATGTAACAACATTGGCAAAGTTGATATCTTCTGCTAATGATGTTTAGCGAAGCTGCAGAACACAATGAGCCGATTACGGGCGGTGTTCGATTTGACACCGTAGTCGCTATATATCATAGGTGTCTAAAGTCCGTCGGCTTAGCGGGGGTAGACGTCGGGAGAGTATTTTCCCCAAATTTTTGTCTATTTTACCCCAGTTTTTAGTAAAATTTTTAGGGGGCGGGGGCGGTGAGGAGCCTTTAAGGAGAGAAGTAGGGGGTGTGCGTAAATATGGCTAATGGGTCAGACCATCTGGGAGGGAATGCAGCAATATAAGATAAAACACATCGGGTAGTATCTGGATAAGGATTTCCTCTAAAGGTTAAGCGAACTATCGACAAACCATATTCAATTCCTTTACCCCCGCACGCTGTACTCGCTCGGTGAATTTTGGGAAAATTGATACAAATTTGGGTAAATCTGAGGGTTAAATTGGCAAATCTGTGTTATTTTCTGGGGAGGGGCGCAACCCGTGACGGCTGCAGCTTGATTTCTGGGGGAGGGGTGCAGCTGCTCCTTGTGCCCCTATTCTGCGTTCCATGGTTTGGGCGGATGCGTTTAGAATTTGAGCATTTGTACAACAACTATTGGCCATTTAAAGCAGGCAGATAGGTTTTAAAAAATTTTGAAATCCTAATTTTTGAATGGTGATTGCTAGTAAAAATGTGTTGACCAACTCCCGTAGAAGTCTAGCAACGCTATTAACCAAGTTATATCACTCTGAGCTAGTAATCCATATGTCCTGTTCTATCCGGTATAAAACTGTCTTTATTAGTTCACCAGTTCACTTTTTTACCGCAGTGATGCACATCAAATAGCAATGCTGAATTGTAATAAATTTTTCTACAAATGCGAAATAACACATCGTATGCCACTTATTATATGAGCGCATTTCAAGCGAAAAATTATCATATACACCCAGTTTCCCTCTAACAATTATAGCAAATTGCCATTTGTGTGAGTGAGTTCAAATATTCTTTGTGCTCCACCACGTTGCATAATTAGCCTATATAAAATTGTGTATCGTTTCAAGAATTGAATTTTAATTGCAAAGGGATAACATGTATTTAGAAGGGAGAAGAGTATAATAAAATTTATTATGCTGTTTTATGACGAACTTTTAAAGTATAAATAACAATAAACCTAATATAACATAACTAGTTACGTTACTTTCACGCTGCATGGTTCTACCGCAGCTGCACCCCTCCCCCAGAAATCAAGTTGAGAGCGCGTTCATCATTCCGCCCCTCCAATAACGCAGGTTGCAAATTTAATCCCCAAATTTGTATCACTACCCAAAATTTTCCGAGCGGCTACGGTGCGCGCAGTGTAAGGAGAGTGAATAGTCGATAGTTGGTTTAATCTTTAAGGGTAACCCCCTTATCTAGAAATTTCCAGATGTGTATTGTCTTAGCTTGCCCTCTGAGATGTTTTATCTTACATATATGCCGAACGCAGATACTTTTTATGTTAGTACACCCAGATATCTTATTATAGCTTACCACAGAGTCAAATTCGTTCTCGGTTGCCTGGTCAAAATTGTGCTGACTTTGCAGTTTTTTTGCAACAGGTTTTCTATATGTGACACAGTTTTTGTATAATTTTTTTCTAAAATTGGCGCAGTTACTGTAGCAATTCTAAAAGCGACACAGTTTCTGTAATTTGTAATAAAAAGAATGTTTCCAGTCACCGATACTTCAAATATTTTGTAATGTTTTGTTAAATTTTGACGTAAAAATCTTCACGATGGTTCTTTGTCCTTGACTGGCTAAAGCAATATGCTGCGAAGATCTGAACAGAGTTGACAACGTCAAATTCATCAAAAAAGCGAAGAAAGGAATTCAAATTCGAGGCCATATTTTGAGTTAAGGGTTGACCGTGTGAAGTCAATTAATCTAGGGTATTTGGTCGGTGCCATCAAAACATTGGTGGATGGGGCCAATACATTTTTGTGGGCACCCAATAGCTATTTTGATACGCAAGTAGAATAGATGTGAAATTTTCTGTAAAAATATTGGAGCAGCGCCTATGAAACCTGTTTCGACCAAAACAGCAGTGCAAAGGTTCCACTCCTTATTATACCAGCGTTCAACAACTTGGGTTTACGTAACAAATATAGCGTGAATTGTTACACCATCGTTCAGCTACTACTGAGTTACAGCTTCAGTGCAAATATTTCATTCCACGTTACATCATCGTGCGGTAACTGTTGTTGTTACACTGCGCGTGCCACTTTAAACAATGTTGTTACAAGCAGTGTAACATTAGTTGATATAGTCGCCACAAGCATCGTTCAGAAATGTTAGCTGTTGCACGAAGCTTTTAGCGACTGATAACAGTGTCATTACAATGTAACGAGCACTACGGTTCTGGCGTAATCGTGTGCAGTGAGTGCACGCATCTTAATGTGAACGACACATTACTAAACCCTTTTTCTTACAGGCAGATACCTCTGGTTACGCATTAGGAGCAGTCTTATCTCAGAAGATGGAGAAAGGAGTGCAAACCATAGCGTACGCTAGTAAATCCTTTTTGGACTATCAACATAGATACCCGCCATTGAAATAGAAGCTCTGGCCATACGTTGGGCCGCATTGCATTTTAGACATTTACGACACGAATTTCACGTAGAAACTGAACACAAGCCGCTCAAAGCTCTTTTTGACCGGCCTCCGCGAAACTCGCGCTTGGCCCATTGGGGAAACGAGCTATTAATGGAAGTCAGTGGATTTGAATTCACTTAACGGCCTGATAAGGCAACGCAAATGCTGATCGTCTCTTTCGAGACCTAGGCCACGATATAGAATTTTCGTTCTGCTATAGTGAAGAGGATGAGGAGAATGGATAGGATACCGCAAGAGAGTGACAATGCTGTCAAGTAAAAGAGGTCCTGGACGCAGAAGACAAGATGAAACTGCGGAACAGAGAGCAGCGAAAGATGAGTGCGTTAAACAAACACTTCGGAACTTGAAAAAATGCTGCCTAACGCAGAAGTCCCCAGACTCATTGAGAGACTACATAGAACAATATTAGACACCTATGGTGAACCTAATCCAGTTAAGAACCCACAAGATTGCGTTACTATAGGCTCAGGGGTGACAGAAGTCCCAAACCGGATCCTAATGAACAAAACCCTGGCCCCTCGAGTGCACCTGACCCACTCAGTGATTATTCCCTACGCCATGTGAGCCAACCCCAAACAGCATATGAGAATGAAACTTTCGACACCTTAATTAAGATAGGATATGCTTGTGAGAGCCCTATGCCTTTGTTAAAACCCCAACAAGTGAACGGACACAGGAGAAAGTCTATACTTACCACACTGTAGCCAAGAACCAGATAAGAACTTAGTGGTCATTATTCCTCGACTTCAGCAACAAGACGACAAATTTGGTCCTATTCAAAGATATTTACAAAATAACTATTCCTGAAGAACCCAAAACTACAGTACACAAAAGTAGAATCTCACCACTACCGTATTTGCCCACAACACAAATCATGTACCCACACCCCATCTTATCAAATGATGATCGCCCTAAACTCTGTGTCCACCGTCGACATATTCCCCACATCTTGAAGCATGAGCACGATACCCTGTTTGGAGGGCATCCTGGCCGTGACCGACTTATGAGTGAACTTAAACAATTTTGTTATTGGAAAACATGAGCAAATATGTTGAAGATTATGTAGAGATGCGAAATGTGCCAAAGTTCTCGTAACGTACCTCAAAATGTCTGAGCTGCCCTAGGCCACCTAGCCCAAGCTGATGCCCTTACGCACCGGATATATGTTGACATCCTGGACATTCGAGTTAAATCCCGTACTGGAAATACGTACGTTATCGCTTTTATCGGTCAATTCACCAAGTTCGTAATTGCCGTCGCCATCCCCGACCAGACAGGCCGCACCGTGGCCCGAATTTTTATTAAAGATGTTGTTTGCCGAATATGGCGCACCTGCTAAACTGGTATCCGACCAAGGTCGATGTTTCATTTCCGACCTCATGCAAGCATTATGTACAGAACTACATACCTTGACACGTAAAACGTTACAATCCAAAGACCAATGGCGAAATAGAGAGATCATCTAGCTGCCATGGATACGAATATACCTAACCGATTAGCAGTGGACAGCCGTAACCGTTCACCTCAATATGATTGGTTTGAAATTTCCCAAGAACTTATTACCCGAGACTCATCTCAACTACCTATTTGCCTGATGATTATACTAGACTTTTAGCTGAATATATCGAACATACAGTGCCTATAACGCGGAAGGAACACAGCCAAATCACTGAACTGCTATCGCATGATTTAGAAGGATGCGATGATTTTGGAAACCCGGTCCTTACACCTCCCAATTATCTCCCACTGAGGACGAACAATTCCCTCAACGAACCCCACCGTATGCTACAAGCCCATCCAGCCGCCATGATTTAGAACTAGCCGCCACTTCAGCGCCAGTGCCCAAATACCCTGAAGTGAAATAGGCCCAGAACCGACCTCTTGCCTTACTACAATATACGCAAATAAGTAAGGCGCTAGCCATGGCCACCACCACTCCATGGTCACTACGAACCATTTTTAGATATTACCTTCCAATGCAACTATTCCCCCTGTACCTGATACCCCCACCAGCGGTTCTGTCTGATATTACATGCATTGAAAAAACCCATACAACTCAAGCCTATGCCAGGAGTACTGGAAGGCGAACCGAATTCTCCAAATACATATCACCGTCCCCTGATGATCCCCTATATCAGGACTCTCCCACGTTTTTTCTTTCCATGGATTATTCCAAAATAGATAATTACCTGAAATCCAACTTCATTCATTCGAGGTCGACTTCGCCCACCAGAAGATTTTTCTGCCAGTACGACTTTCACCACCTGGCTATATCATGCGTCTGGTTTTACGGTGATGACAAGTATGCATTCATGCCCGAGGCAGCAGTAATTCCATAGTGTGTCTCCTATCCAAATGCTGTTTGTGGACTAGGGGAATTCTCCTTTTGTGCTGTTTCAGATTGCCTAAATGGTTTGGCTGGTATTTCGGATAGCGTGAGTGGGGATCGAAGGTAATACAGGATCCAACGTGATCATAATAGGGAAGGTGGTGAAAGTCATACGGGAGATAAATCCTCTGGTGGGCGAAGTCGACTCAATGAACGAAGTTGGATTTCAGGTACATTGATTTCGGAATCCGTGGAAGTAACGTGGGAATAGTTCTGATATCAGATAATCAGGGGACGGTGCACGATATCGGGAATGGGTTCGCCTTTCCAGTACTCCTGGCATAGGCTTGAGTTGTATGGGTTCTTCACGGCATGTATATTGAGATAGCGCTGGTGCGGGTATACCAGGTACAGGGGCAGTAGTTGGCATTAAGGTAGCATCGGAAAAAGTGGTCGGTACTACGATGGAGTGGTGGTGGCCATGGCTAGTGGCTCACTGATTCGTGTATATTGGAGTAGGTATAGGGTCGCGTTCTGGGCCTATTTCACTTCAGGGTATTCGGGCACTGGTGCCTAAGATGGCCGCTAGTTCTAAATCATGGCGGCTATATGGGCTTGTAGCATACGGTGGGGTTCGTTGAGGGAATTGTTCGTCCTCAGTGGGAGATAAAATCGGGGTGTAAGGACCGGGTTTTCCAAACTCCATCGCATCCTTCTAAATCATGTGATAGCAGTTCAGTGATTTAGCTTTTCCTTCCGCGTTATAGGCGCTGTATATTTTCGATATATTCAGCTAAGAGTCTAGTATAATTATCAGGCAAATAGGTAGTTGAGATGAGTCTCGGGTAATAAGTTCTTTTGGGAAATTTAAGACCAATCATATTGAGGTCAACGGTTACGGTCCACTGCTAATCGGTTAGGTATATTCGTATCCATGGCAGCTAGATGATCTCTCTATTTCGCCATTGGTCTTTGGATTGTAACGTTTTACTGTTAATATGTAGTTCTGTACATAATGCTTGCATGTGGTCGGAAATGAAACATCGACCTTGGTCGGATACGAGTTTAGCACGGTGCGCCATATTCGGCAAACAACATCTTTAATAAAAATTCGGGCCACGGTGCGGCCTGTCTGGTCAGGGATGGCGACGGCAATTACGAACTTGGTGAATTGACCGATAAAAGCGATAACGTACATATTTTCCAGTACGGGATTTAACTCGAATGTCCAGGATGTCAACATATATCCGTTGCGTAAGGGCATCAGCTTGGGCTAGGTGGCCTCAGGCAGCTCAGACATTTTGAGGTACGTTCCCGAAACTTCTGGCACATTTCGCATCTCTACATAATCTTCAACATATTTGCTCATGTTTTCCGAATCAACAAAATTGTTTAAGTTCACTCATAAGTCGGTCACGGCCACGATGCCCTCCAAACAGGGTATCGTGCTCATGCTTTTCGAGATGTGGGGAATATGTCGACGGTGGACACAGAGTTTAGGGCGATCATCATTTGATAAGATGGGGTGTGGGTACATGATTTGTGTTGTGGGCAAATACGGTAGTGGTGAGATTCTACTTTTGTGTACTGTAGTTTTGGGTTCTTCAGGAATAGTTATTTTGTAAATATCTTTGAATCAGACCAATTACTCGTCTTGTTGAAGTCGAGGAATAATGACCACTAAGTTCTTATCTGGTTCTTGGCTACAGTGTGGTAAGTATTAGACTTTCTTATATATTCGTTCACTTGTTGGGGTTTTAACAAAGGTCACACAGCTTTGACATCCTATTAGCA
>JASANE010000882.1:0-24984 GCA_030248225.1 Trileptium ribeirensis
CTATCGAGGCTTGACTGGCCGAACTTTTTGAACATAATTATCTGTGTAAGCCCAAACATGATGGCTACATCCTGCTGAAAAAGTAATGAATATTGGTCAGAAATGTCGATACCTGGAAATTTCGATAAATGGGGCCCAAATATCTCGGTGGGGCCACACCCTTACCTAATGTTTTACACTATTTGATGCCAAACAACACGAGAAAACTGAGCCTACCTCTCTCTAAAGCAAAGCAAAACTCAGAAAATGAAGGTTGAACGATGCCTCCTGAGCTTTAATACAATTGTCTATAGGCATAATTTCAAATTTGTATGTACATAGTAGTTTGCACTTAAACTTCCATTTCATATGTTTAATGGGTGATGACAACAATCCCTACAGTATTAAACTACATTCCACGTAAAGGGTGTCGTACGCCATGAATGGAAGCAAATGTATGTTGTGCGCTAACAAATTCTAGCAACATGGCGACCGACTCTCATGTATCCCAACACTAAAGAGTCCTAGAAAGGTGGTGAAAAACAAAATTTTTACGGGGGGGGTGAGGAATTGTTAGTTTACGGTGCACCAGAGTTTCAAGTAGTGCAAGATATTAGAAGCATAGCTAAAATTTCGATTCCATTAAAGATAGGTATCAAACCTGCACTTCTGAAACCCTGAATTTCAAGACGGAAATCACTCAAAACACACCAGTCTAATTAGTGTTTTAAAACCTTGCGATACGAAAACGTGCGAAAATTTTAACTTTTGCTTAATACGTGCTTACCCATTTTACATTTTGGGTCGAATTGATCTTGTAAAAAATAAGTGTTCGCAGTTGAGTTAGCCGATATTGCATAAAGGAGCATTCTTATAAACACAAAAATTGTTATAGCCGAATTAGTGGTGGGGGGTCAGCTGGATCCTTTTGAAAACAATTACCCGTCGTCCTCCAATTAGAAAAAAAAATCTATTTTATAGTAGTCGAGATCTCCGATCTGAATTGTTCTAAAAATAACGAGGTAAACTACGTCTGAAGCTATACACAATTGGCAACCGGAGCGGCAAGTAGCTGGGATCAATGGCAATAATCCAGCGAATGATGGTATTTGCAATTTTTTATAAATTATGGGCCTTTTACACTAAACATGGGGTCCTCCAGTAATCCGCCCTGAATACATTATAATTTTATATTTTTGTCATATTGATCTTACGCCAGAGATGGTTCGTAAAAAAGCGTTACAATAACATGATAGCATCTTTTCCAAGTACACTACGTATTTGGACTCAAAATGGGCACGGTGCCGAGTTTAATTCCACAAGTTCTTTGCACATTTTCTATTAGATGACAGTGCTCCTTTAAATTCGAAAAAAACATTCATATGAACCGTTGAGAATATATGACGTAGAGACGAAACATACAGCAACTTATGGGGATAATAATTATGGACGAAGTGGAAAGCTCACAAATTGACGATAAATGTATGATGCCGAGTATGATTTGAACTGTAGCGTGCCGACGGATACCGTCGTACTGAAGTCAAGACGTGCTAGTAAGTTACGTCTCACTGGCCGCTAAACACGCACGAGATATTTAAATTTCATGACCTTAAAAGTACCCGAAACTTTCGAACGCCTATCAGCCACTGACAATTTTTGGGTCGAATCATTAATTACTTCTTGTTCGCATATTATTAGTTTTATACACTGTTTTTAGAACCTCATGATTCATAAACATTTTTTTACATGGATCGTTTGTCGAAATGCTCACAATATTGAAGGATAATTTGGATTACATAAGGAATTTATTAAATATATTTTGAACTTTGTCCATAGGAAAAAGAAGTTTGAAATGAAAGCCTGAAAAAATATGGGCGGTGAAAAATAACAAAATTACAATTGTTTTGAATTTGGTTGTATACCAGGCCAGATGGTATTTCATATGAGTAGTTTATCCATAAAGCTAATTTCACATTACGCCCATAAAAAATACTAATAAATAACTCAAAGTGATACATTTGTTATTTAATTAGTGTCACATTTGGATTTGGGACTATAGTTTATAAAATTTCATGTTTCTTTTTTGATACAAATGTAAATGGTATTTTTCCGCCCCTCCTCCCTTTCAATTGAAGTAGGTAATCATGTGAGAATTCACATGATTTAATAATTTAGTATTATATTCTCCACATAATTGAATTATTAATACTTAGTGAGGATATATCCTTACGTATATAATATGAGTGAGCATACATATACTTATATGGATTATATATGTACATATTTATACGTAAAGGTATATATCCTTAATCCTCATTAAGGATATATTGCATGTATAATGTATATAGCATAATTATATATAAAGGTATATATATCCCGTACCCCTTAATAATAAGGATTAATAAGGATATTCTTTACACGTATATAATACATATATTACATGTATATAAGGTATATATATCCCTATAAGGATATATCCTTACAAGGAGATATTTATGTTTACACATATATAATACATAGATCACAATGTATATATATATATATTAAACTCTCAATAAGGATACATCCTTACAAGGCAGGGAATAACCGTCTTACTGGCAAAGCAACCAGCAAACCGGATCCGGGAACTTGGTCTTCGAAATTTATATATATAGTAACAGATGAAGGAAGAAATCAAACAGAGTGGATTAAAATGCATTAAAATAAACTTTTACATTAAACTTACGTATTGTGGGTGGCCACTTTCTGAAACTTTAAAACGAGAAGCTAATAGTGTTTATTTATTGATCAAATATATCGATTTTTGGACACCCAGAGCAAAAATGTTTTCCACTATACACCATTGTGTATACTTGTGTTTACGCAGGTGTGCCTACAAACTTTAGAGCGTAGAATACACACTTTCGTCCTGTTTCCAGTTGCCTTATTTATTATATTGTTGCATGTTCTGTAGGAAACTTAAAATTATTGGTTTATATGATTTGAAAGTAGAAAATAAATAGGTAGGTACGGTCCCGCATCAGTGGTCAGAGAATACTGGTCAACTTTGGACAAAACAGAGTGCAATGTCATTCACTTCAATTTACACATCTACCAAGTTTACAGCGCACTAGCGGCTGATGTATTACGTTAGCCGGAAATATCATGCGTAAGCCATACTTGTTACGTCGAACCGGTTTAAATTGAAACACAGACTTTTAATAGCTGCTACACTGTTTTTGCACTTTAAAACAAACCCCTAGGTTATTATGAAATTTCCCTGTCTTAATTATGCGTCACTCACACGGCAAATTGGTTAATTAATCCTTTTTTTGCTCGATTGTATTGGAGGTCGACCTATTGCTAAGCCGAAGTGAGCGGAGGTTGCCGAACCGAACCGGGAGCCAATCCGTTCGTTCTCCGCTTAGGCTTTCATGACCCCAAGAACCACCGAACCTAGTTCAAAAACTTTTTCATTGAAACATGTGAGGATGTGCACGGACAATTTAGAAGTTTGCAACTTGCAAATCCCCATATCTATTAATTAAGCTAATTAGCTAATTAAACACCTAATTAAAGCCCAGAAAACAGTTAATTATTCGTAAAGTAGTCGTTTTAAAAACGGCATATAGGTTTGCAAGTTCCATGGGGGTAAATAAGAAAATAGATGCATTGAACATACAAGAAATAGAGGCAAAATTATTTCAGACTCTGCGTTTTGCCTTGTGCGCCTTCCACCATTCACCTACTCATGTATTTTTGTCTTGCTTTTAGTTCGAAAACGGAATAAACTCATTCTTTCATCATCGTCGCTCAAGTACAACATATTCCAATACATTGAGTGTACGTTCATATTACGGCCTGTTCGTTTCTGCTCAAAAAAATGTGTTCCAATACGACTGGATATATTACATATGTTTGGATTACAGTATGAAGCAAAAACGTGGAAAATTTCAAACAAATTTTTTAAACCGGCAAATTTTCCGGTTCCGGCAAATCGGTTTTTGGAAACTGCAACTGGAATACTTTCGGCCGGATTCTGAATTCAGAAAACTACTCCCCGTTACAAGGATGTATATGCATAATAATGTATATAGTATATATTACATATGCTGGTGTTTTCAAGGCGGGGTGCACCGGCAAAATCGAGAAGCCCCCCGCCCCGCCCATGGCAGACTTGTAAACTATCAAAAATTTTCAAACAAAAACTATTACTAATTATACACAGTATTTTTTTCTGAAATATCTGAAACAGAGAATAAATACAACGTTTATAAGATACTAGCCGCCGGGGACTACGCTCGGCACGAAAAATTAAAAAAGCCATTTTTAGCGTGAAACCACGAAAATTGTTATTTTTGGCTCCCCCGGCAGACCCCAGAATCTTGGGCGGAGGGCCCTAAAAATCCACTGGGAGCCCGGCCAGGCGCCCCCCCCCCCCCGCGAACGTGCCGGTCCGGCTCGGGAGCCCCCCCCCAACTTTTTTGGCGGACGGAGAGGCCAGATATATAATGATATATATACATGCACCCCTCAATAAAAATATCCTTATGCATATATATATATATATATATATATATATATATATATATATATATATATATATATATTATTATTATTATACATATATATATGCGTAAGGACATATCCTTATTGAGGGGTATGTATATATATCATTATATATCTGGCCTCTCCATTCGCAAAAATTTTGCGGGGGGGCCACTGCCGGGGGCCCCCAGCACATTTGCCGGGGGGGGGTGCCCCTGGCTGCCCCCAGTACTCCGTTAGGGCCCTCCGGCAAGGTTCTGGGGTCTGCCGGGGGGAGCCAAAAATAACAATTTTCGTGGTTTCACGCTAAAAATGGCTTTTTTAATTTTTAGGTAGATTTCAAGCATTTAATTTGCCCGGCAGCCTGGTCTATAAACGTTGTATTTATTCTCTGTTTCAGATATTTCAGAAATACTGTGTAGTAATTAGTACTGTGTATAATTAGTAATAGTTTTTGTTTGAAAATTTTTTGAAATTACCGGGTGGTGATTTTGCCGGGGGGGGCGACCGAAATTTTTGCCGGGGGCTTTGCCAGTGGGCAGCCAAAAAAGTGCCAGGGGGCGCCTTCCGGGGGGCTTCTCGATTTTGCCGGTGCACCCCCCGCCCCCTTCATTGGAGACGCCAGTATATGTAATATATACTATATACATTATTATGCATATACATCCTTGTAACAGGGAGTAACCTGAATTCCGGATCCGGCGAAAATCGTGTTCCGGTTGCGGTTCCGGCAAAGGGCAAAAACCATACCGGAACCGGAATTCCGGTTTAAAAAATTTGTTTGAAATTTTCCACGTTTTTTGCTTCATACTGTAATCCAAACATATGTAATATATGCCAGTCGTAGTGGAACTACATTTTTTGAGCGGAGCGACGGCATTAGTAATATGAACGTACTCAATGTCTTGGGAATATATTATTACTTAGACAACAATGAGTAAATGAAAGAATAGTTTTATTCCGTTCGAACTAAAAGCAAGACAAAGGAAGTCACGTGGCTTATACAGCATGGTGATGAATGGTAATCGAAGCACAGCAATGAAATCATAGGACACAGAGTCTAAAAATAATTTTGCCTATACTATTCTTGTATGTACAATGCATCTATTTTCTTATTTCCCCATGGAAAACTCAACGTATATGCCGTTAAAACGACTCTACGACCAATAATTAAGCTGTTATGAGCTTAATTAGGGTGTTAATTAGCTAATTAGCTTAATTAATGATAAGATTGGCAAGTTGCCAAACTTCTAAGATATCAGGTGCACATCCTCACATGATAAGCTTTCAAATGAAAAAAAGTTTTTTGAACTAGGTTCAGTGGTTCTTGAGATCCATGAAAGACTAACGGACGAACGGACATCGAATTTTTGGCTCCCAGACAGAAAATAAAAACGCTTCGCTCGGCGACCTCGCTCCGCTCACTTATACAATGATCAACCTCCAATACAATCAAGCAAAAAAAAGGATTAACTAACCAATTTGCCGTGTGAAACGTAAGTAGGACACATAATTTGAGCAGGAATTTTTCATAATAACCTGCAGGAGTTTGTTAAATCAAAGCCAGGTCGATGCTTGTAGCAGCTATTTTACACATCCCGAAGTCTGTGGGATACGTTTGAATTAAACCGGTTCAACTCGGTAACAGAGTATGGCTTACGCAGAAGTACTTATGGTATGTTTGGCTAACATAAATTGCGTCAAGCACCCGCTAGTGCGCTTGTAAACTTGGTAAATCAGTCTAAATTGAAGTAAAATGACGTGCACTGTTTGTCCAAGGCTAACCTAACCAGTGTCTCTGACCACTGATCAGAAAATTACCTTCTATCTATTATTTTCTCTTAGAATCATATAAACCAATAATTTTAAGTTTCCTACAGAAGAACATGCAACAAACGTATGTGTAGTAAATGAAGGCGACTGGAGACAGAGCGAAAGTGTGTATTCTACGCTCTAAGCTTTGTAAGCACATTCGCCTTGACGCAGTATACGCAATGGTGTATAGTGGAAAACATTTTTTTTGCTCTGGGTGTCCAAAAATCGATATATTTGATCAATAAATAAACACTATTAGCTTTCTCAGTCTCTTTAAAGTTTCAGAAAGGCAATAATACCACCGCAATACATTAAGTTTAATGTAAAAGTTATTTTTAATGCATTTTAAATCCACTATACCTTGATTTCTTCCTTCATCTGTTTTACTATATATAAATTTCGAAGACCAAGTTCCGGATCCGGTTTAAATGGACGGTTCCGGTTGCTGGTTCCGGTTCCGGTAAATTTCCGGTTATTCCCTGCCTTGTAAGGATGTATCCTTATTGAGGTTTAATATATATATATACATTGTGATCTATGTATTATATATGTGTAAACATAAATATCTCCTTGTAAGGATATATCCTTATAGGGATATATATCCTTATATACATGTAATATATGTATTATATACGTGTAAAGAATATCCTTGTAAGGATATATCCTTATTATTAAGGGGTACGGATATATATCCTTATATATAATTATGCTATATACATTATACATGTGCAAGCATATATATCCTTAATGAGGGGTAAGGATATATCCTTACGTATAATATGTACATATATAATCCATATAAGTATATGTATGCTCACTAAGCATTATTATATACGTAAGGATATATCCTCACTAAGTATTAATAATTAAATTATGTGAAATATTTAATTATTAATACTAAATTATTAAATCATGTGAATTATTCACATGATTAATTACCTTCCTTTCAATTGAAAGGGAGGAGAGGGGCAGAACCCCATTTTACATCTGCTCAGGAGAACCCTAAAATTTTTATAAACCATTTCGTTCATCCAATTCGGGATAGCCACGCGTTGAATTTGGATGTGTGTACAGTTGTTAGGGGTTATTTATTAGTATTTTTATGCAGGCGTAATATAAAATTAGCTTTATGGATAAACTTTGCTCATATGAAATACCATCTGGGGCCTCGTACAACCAATTAGAAACAATATAAATTTGTTATTTCACCGCCCATACTTTTCAGGCTTCATTTCAAACTTCTTTTTCCTATGGACAAAGTTCAATATTTAATAAATTCCTTTATGTAATACGATTATCCCTCAATATTGTGAGCATTTCGACAAACGATGCCTGAGGACGGGTCCATGTAAAAATGTTTAGTGAAGTAGTGAGGTTAAGGTTCTAAACAGTGTATAAAACTAATAATATGCGAACAAGAAGTAATTAATGATTCAACCCAAAAAATTGTCAGTGGCTGATAGGCGTTCGAAAGTTTCGGGTACTGAATTGGTCTAGTTTTAAGGTCATGAAATTTAATATTCTGTGCGTGTTTGACCACCATGAGACGTAACTTACTAGGTCCATAGCACGTCTTGACTTCCAGTACGACGAGTTTTATCATCAGCAGCGCTGCAGTTCAAATCATACTCGGCATCTCATTCGTTATCGTCAATTTGTGAGCTTTCCACTTCGTCATAATTATTATCCTCATAAGTTGCTGTATGTTTCGTCTCTACGTCATATAAATATCTGACGGTTCATATGAATGTTTCAAATTTAAAGCAGGCACCTTGTCATCTAATAAAATATCCGAGGACTTGTGGAATTGTAAACTCGGCACCGTGCCTTATTTAGTCAGTGCGTCAGTGTACTTGGAAAAGATGCTATAGTGTTATTGTAACGCTTTTCTACGACAAGTGCTCTGGCGTAATACAATATAAATGCAAAAATATAAAATCTATAATGTCTAGGGGCGAGGTCCGCTGGACCCCATGCCGAGTTTAGTGTAACAAATCATCACCGTGATTTTATAAAAATTGCAAATACATCATTCGCTGGATTATCCATTTGATCCCAGCTACTTTGCCGCCGCATTCCGTTGCGATGTGTATAGCTTCAGACGTAGTTACCTCAGTATTTTAAACAATATTAAATAGGAATTCTCAAGAGATTCTATAAAGATAGATTTTTTCTAATAAAAGAACAACGGTAATTGTTTTAGAAAGGATCCAGCTGACCCCCACCCGTAAGATTGGCTACTAAGCGTGATTTTTGTGTTTATAGATGCATTCCTTCGCTTCCGAGCAATGCAATATCGCTAACTCAACTGCGAACGCTTCCTTTACAAGATCAAATTCGAGCTCTTATGCTAAATGGTAAGCACATTAAGCAAAAGTTAAAATTTTCACACGTTTTCGTATAGCAAGGTTTTAAACGCTAATTAGACTGGTGTGTTTTAATCAATTCGTCTTAATTCAGGGTTTCAGAAGTTGCAGGTTTAATACATATGCTTAATGAATCGAACCGTTTCATCGATGTTTCTAATATCTTGCACTACTTAAAACTATCCATGCACGTAGATAACATTGTCACCCGTAAAAACATTTATTGTGCAACCATATTCTTTCACCACCTTCTAGGACTCTTTCATGTTGGATTATGAGAGTCAGTCACCATGTTGCTAGAATTTGTTGAACACACAACATTACGTTGTTGTCATTCATGGCATTCGACACCTTACGTGGAATGTAGTTTAATACTGTGATTATTGTCATCACCCATTAAACATATGAAATGGAACTTGCATGCAAACTACTATGTACATACAAATTTGAAATTATACTATAGACCATTGCTATATTAAAGCTCAGGACAAGTCGTCCAACCTTCAGTTTCTGAGTTTGGTACTTCTTGAACATGGTAGTCCGTCTCATGTTGTTTGCGCAAGAACATGGATGGGGTGTAAAACATTAGTAAGGCGCATCTGTGGCCCACAATATTGGCCATATTTATGGAATATTTTTTAGGTCGACCCCATCGATGTTAACAAGTTGGTTATGACGACTGTCATTCTTCAGCAGATGTAGCCATCATGTGCTTTGGGCACTACTATATTACACAGATAACTATGTAATTAACTTGCGAAAATGATTTATGGTCGGCAGTGCAAATTTTTAAGCCTCGTATTTGTATTGTTAAGCGTGTTGTTAACTTATGTGGACAACATCCATAATTCTATTATAGTGTAAAGTTTATAAGGGATTAGTCATCAATGGCAGAAGGGTATGTCATAACGTTGCCTTGTATTGCATTGGTGCCTAAGGCCCATAATGTTCCCGTCTCCCAATTTTCCCCTCATGATTTTTCCCTTTTCCTCAATTTGCCTTTTAATTTTTGTATGTTCTGCAATGTCGGTTTTCGTCTGCGTTTATGTCTTAATAACTTTGCTCTACAAAATCAGCGATATTAAAACTATTACTATTGCTGTTTACACTTTGATTCGCTTTAAAATTGTGCAATGTGAATCACACCAAACTGTCCAACGCCCGTGTTGTCTTCAAAAGATACATCGCGTCGGGTATAATGCTTTTTCATTATTTCTAGTAAAAGTAATTCGATTTGATCAGTTAGTCTCGCTGTTGCCTGCAAGCGCTGATGAGGCTACCATTTTGTCTTCGGTTCAGCAATTTGCCGTTCTGGTTCGGGGCTGTTGGGTTGTTAAGAGGTAAAAATCATAGCGGTTTTTCGCTTATTGCACTCGAATTGCCTACGTTATTAATTAAAGTTCATTAAGATTTTTAATCAGTAGACAATATACGTGTCTTAAAATGATGGAGCTTGTACACCATTAATGCTAAAGTGACTTTAGGAAAAGGTGTAGAGTATTGTGATAATACTTGACAAACCCAAATGGTTCGGTCTGTAAAAAGCTTTTGCCGCTTTTAACAAACTGATCTTGAATTATACAGTAGAAGAACATATATTATTACGCTTTTCTGGTGTGAAACAAATCGTGAATATGGACTACTGCTTTGTGTAAAATAAATGTTTCAGTTTCTTGTAGGATTTCAATTTTAATTTCCAACTTTTGTGTTACATTGGTGATGAACCACAAAGATATAAATATCAATAAAACAAATTATTTATACATGCATAATTGCCAGTAATTGCTCTGGATAAGAATGTTTTATTGACATAGTAAATGTGAGAGGGAAACTGGGAAAAACCAAATTGAAATACATGGCAATACGACAGATAAGTAATGGAACTATAAGTAATATTTCAATATCAAAAATATTTTTAATGATTCAGTGTAACTAAGAAGGTTTTGTTTGGCATAAAATTGACGCTACATAAAAAATTATATAGAATGATCTCAAAAACACAGCGAAATAAAAGTTATCGAAGTTAAAGGCAACTTTCAAACTATTTTTACGCGATTTATACGAATTATTAACTTCACGTTGAGGAAATTTTAGTGATTTTTTATGCCAAAATGGTGTTTTGATTTTTAAATCTTGCCCGCTGGAGCCTCGATAGGTGGCCGAGGAGTACGCGTTCTTTTCCAGGGGCACTGAAAAATGTCAATTCGCCTTCCAGTATTCGCCTATCTAAATTTAGAGAAGCCAGCTAACTCTATGGTGCTAAGTCAGACGTATTTGGGCTCTCCAAATTGGGGGGTGTGGGGCCTGGCATTTTTCGGTTGCCCCTAGTTCATAACAGGTGCTCACCAGTTTATACCCTGGCAAAAATTTGGGCTCCCCCGGTTCACCGCCTCTTGGCATATATTTTTGTTTCCAATTTGGAAACATGTCCAAAGTACATAAAATTTTTTACTAAAATTCCTTCCTGAGGCCCAAAATCTTCGCAAATTTTGTCAAAATTTGTTTCAAAATAGCTTTTTCATTTCAGCAAGAGCGCTTTGGCAGTGTTTCTGATACAATTTTAGCCGTTTTTCTCTTGGCGAAACCAGGGGAGGGGGGCGGTTCATGATTCCTGTCGAAATTTTCAGCGAATGGAGAGCCCAGTGTATTACAAACTGGTGAGACTTTTGCGGCAATCCAGAAAACAATTTTTCCACATTAGAGGTGACCGTTGTAATTCCATAATGTCAGTTATGTATAACTCAATTTTTCACAATGTATCTTTGTATTAGTTGATAGTTATAAGATGCAGTATTCACGGACTTGTCCTATTTCAACAGGTCAACTTTTGGGTGATAAATACTTTTTCTCGGAAGTTAGAATGTCATACCGGATGTTTTTGCTGTAGCAGTAATCCAGAATATTTCCTAAAATTTCAGTAGTTTGTTTGCATGTGTACCGTTTAGTCATAAGAATCTGGTACTTAGTTACTATATGCTCGCCTTTTTCAAGTGTACTTAACGAAATCCGTTGGGAATATTTTTCCAAGATACAGGAGAACATTTCCGCCCACCAAAATTTCTAATATATTTTTGGCACTAGAAAGCCAAAAATTTGCTAACGGCAGTTATTGAATTCTAAGTATTAACGAAGAATTCTCATTGGTCAGGACTGTGAAATTTTGCGGCCTTTGTTTGTGAGGTTTTAAGGTGTAACACACATAACTCAGCTCCTGATTGGCAGATTAGGTTAAATTCTAGTAAAACAAATACCTCATTCAAAAGCTTGGGATATCTATTTGTGCCGTTTAATTGGACGCAAAAAGCCGAGTTCCACTCACTCCCCGTTAAAAGAGGTCTGGGTAAGGTTTTAGGGGTCCCACCAAAACACGCTATCTTGATAATATCATATTTCGATGACCACTGGTGTTATCTGGCCGCAGTTTAGCTCATTTTGTTCAGAAGGTTAAGCTCTGTTGAGGGCTTCCTAAACTACCTCCAAAGTACCTAGGGAACCGAACTGGTTTGAATCTGGGGGCACATGACAGCCTAGAAATTCGGCTTCCCCCAGATCGAGCTGGGGTCCCCCAGCTGAACTGGGGAATCAAAAACGCGAAAATGGCATAAATGGCCGATTTACGGTAAATATGCAATAATAATGGCATTATATAGCGCAACTCTATAGGTTAACGGCAATCATAGTATTTTTAGCTATGCAGAGCAAAAATTTAGGGATGCCAAAAAATCCATAAGGATCAATAGCTATGCGGTGCTTTGCTATTGATGTCACCTGTCTTGCTTCAAGATGGGGTTTTAAATGAATGCCTTTTGGAGCTTGAATACACTAAATTCTGTGGACACAGTTAGAATTCACTTTCTTGGCGATGAGACAAGCCCTAGTTTGAGAATTTTCCCAATAAAATTTAGTATATGCTCATTGTAATACTGTGTAATTTGTTAATATTCGTTGCGGTAACATCTCTAAACATACTGCAATTCACAAAATTTTTCTCAATTTGCTCAAATTAAAATTCTGTCATTGCCAATCTGTGCCGAAAAATTTCCTCATGTTGCACCACTAATTGCTATTAGAAATTATTTTCATTTCGCTTCTTCATAATATAATACCGTAGTCATTAAAATCGTGACGTGTTTAATGGCACATATTTTTCAGTAGGCAAACTTTACACATATAGAACAAAAACGACGACGTTGTAAAATCACGACATAGCGATGAACTGCAACTATCAGACCCTCAGGGTAAGGGGGGTACGGGTAACCTCAGATAAGAAGGTGGGAAATTACACTCACGTAATTCCAGTTTCCCCGGCTTGGCGCAGGGGCTTTCAAGTTAATGGACCCATTTTCGTTTTGATCCCGTTGGGAAGCTACATAGCGATTACTAATGGTAGTTAAAATGATACAAACAAAATCCAGTTATTTCATTAAGTCTGTTTTAAATTTTATTGATTAAATTTTTACATTCCAAATAAACTCCTAAACTTTTTATTTTTAAGTTGTAAGTTAAAGTTTTTTCGTTTGATTTTTCTGTGTATTTATAAATCGAAAATATAAGATTGTCCGCTGCATTACCAACTGCGATCCCTAATGCTAGTTAGTATACAGTGACTGGTAAAACTGACTGTCGTGTTTCGAACGAGCAGCGAACACTTTTCAGAGCAATTTTGAACAATGTAAATTTATTCCGAATAGTTTAGAATACTTTTCGAACAACATTAACATTTAATTATATTAAATGTTTTTTTATTTTTTCATTTACACATTCGAGTACATTATAATTTTTACAAACTATACAACAAAAGGCGAACACGGTCGAACCGATATCGAACGAACGTCAAACAAGTTTCGAACAACAGCAGTCCTTTTTTAAACAATTGATTGTAGCTAATGGTGCAAAATCAAACAGTCAGGCCTGCTGGTGAATCGGTTTGAAGATTAACAATCTGAAGTCGCGAAAGTGTGTTTACTTAACTAGCAACAGTCCCTTGCACGGAACTGAAAGAAACGGAAAACACCGGGCCGGGGGGGGTGGGGGGGCGTGAGGAGCTTTTAGCCAAAAATAGGGGAAATTTGCATTTGAGAAAAATTTGGCAGTTTTTCGTCGCTTAGGAAAATACCTGGACTGTGGGATTATACCAAAAGTTTGCAGAAGTCACCTAAAATTCCATAGTTTACAATAATATTTAGTTTGTTTCAGTGAAGTGATATATCCAAAAGATTCCACAAGTGCAAAAACGGCTGTCAGCTGTGATTTGCTAAGCAAAGCACGTGATTATGCAGTAAGAACTGTTTTAGTACTTTTCAAAAGATGAACTTGTTCGAATTTTCTCGACAAATTTGTTTGATACCGTTGAAATTTTTGGCTTTTTTTGGAATTTAATGCATTAAAATTTAAAAACCGGTCCTGAATAGGTGGGTTATTGTTTCGTTTATTCGCACGATTGAACATAACGGGAACTTTTTGGCAAGCAATTTATCGTTGCGCATCGTGTACTACTACCAATTATATTTTAAGCTTGGCATTTGTTTTATGTCATACGAAACTTATGTACGTATGTATCTTTTTTTAACTTACTACTAATATTTTGAGTGTAATGATCAGAAACTGCGATCTGTCAATTTTATCACTTAGAAAAATGGACAAGTTAGGTTGTGATCGTTGTTCGTAAGCCGTTTCACATCAAATCTTTGAAATAATTTTCATCTCTTTCGCCTTCTTCGATGCATTGCTAGTTTTGTCTCATGTTCGGTCATCATACGGCGGTGCTATAGATCTTTGCGGCTATTTAGTGATACCTGCCGTTGTAAGACACGAGCAAGCACGTTGTATGTATCACTTTTGTTATATTGAATTAAACTGTGTGAGTTAAAATTAGCTTGTATATTTACTCTTTCATAGCAGATAAAACCGTGTTAACTATTGTATTAATTACTCTATCTATGCTTCTGACTCGATAAAATAAAATACTGTTTGTTACTTGCTAGATCTTTAGCACAAACTGTTTTACAGGGTTTTCGTTTCCCGGAAATTCTTAAATAATTTTTATCCCCGTGGAACAAAAACAGTTCTTGGAATTTTTGTATGTACTCAATAATAAATTTTTCATATCACCTTTTTATCTTTTCCTTCCTCAGCAGCTTGCAAGCTGCTTTCAGCTTGTCCACTGTTGAATTAATGCAGACCGGAATATACATAACGGCAGATACGATTTTTCTAAATTTCATTCTTTTAAAATTGAAACGGAGCGAGCGGAGTTTCCACTGAGGGCAATAGCCGGAAAATTGTGAAAACCTCGTATTTTGTTTGTCGCTGTCATTCATAACTCATTTTTGGACGGACGGATTACGACAACTTTTTTGTTCGGTAGCAACAGTGATGACGATGTGTCGTTTAATTGAACGCGAACAGCCCAGACATCTTATGGGTCAAAATGGCAAACAGGTTTTTAAGGAGTCTGTGCCAAATTAGGAAATATGGATATCAGTGTTTCGCAGCCAATAATGCGACACATGCTTCGCATCGAAAAATAGAGACCAGAACACAGAATCAGCTTAGATCTACAACTTTGCTTATCTCGACTTTTGTGGGATCCATTCCCTGGGCCGCTGTGCGCCCGAATATGGCTCGTCGTGTCAGAAGCGCGATTTTTCAAATTTCGCCGTGTTATTGCTTATTTTACTTTAATGAGTTCCAAGCAAGCTGGATACGGTGCTTTTGCAAATGAGCAATGGTTGAATAAAACCACGAGATAACTCGTCGCGAATTCTATTTTTTATTCTTGGAATATTTTTTTTATTTTTCACTATTTTCGACTATACATCATATTTTGTATTATTTTAGCTCTACCGGTTCACACAAAAGCCAATTATCACCAGTAAAGAAGTGAATGAATTTGTTAAAGTAAGCGTTGCTCTTTGGACGTAGGCTTATGTGAAAAATCTGTGGTATATATGTACTGCAGGACGATATGGTATGACGGGACAAACTGGATTTTCAGCTTATTACAGATGGATAACCATACAATCGGAGCATAAGAAATTGATTGCTGATAGAGAACTGTCGGGAACAGAAAATTTTTCACGCGTGCGTATTGATATCTAACTTCGTGTGGTTTCGACAACAATTTTCATTTCGTAATGTTTTGTTGCTACCGCTTTTATGTGTAAACGAGAAAATTATTAGATAACGTTAATTACAGAAGGATGCCAGAACTTGTGGGTAATTATAACAAATTGATAGAGAATTTTTCGGGGACAGGACATTTGACGCGCGCGTTTTAATGTATAACGTCGGCTGGTTGCCGCAACAGTTTTTATTAATAATATATTTTTATTTCTTTTATGTGCAAGCTATAAGGTAACTAGTAGTTTTGTAACACCCATCTGTGACGGTAAAGCGCAAAGTCTAGGATGTTCGTTCACTTTTTGGCAAATTTGCTTTTTGAAACGGAGAGAGCGCAGTTTCTACTGAGCGTGCTATGCAGGACAAAATCGTGAAAATTTCTTTTATCTTTCGTTGTCATTCGAAACTCATTTTCGGATGGATAGAGTTTGATAAACTTTTATTCGATAGTAAAAGTGATGACGATGTGCACTTTTGTTGTACGCGAGCAGCTCCGACCTCATCTTCCGGGTTAAAATGACAAAAAGATTTTTATGGGTTCAGTCCCAAATCTGGCCGTTCGGGTAACAATGTTTCGCAGCCCCTCTCTCGCGACACAAGCTTTGAAAAATAGAGATCATGGCGCAAAATCAGCTTATGGAGATCTGCAACCTTGCTGGCCACCACTTTTTGTGGGGCCATTGTGGGCCCGAATATGGTTGGTCGACCTTTTTCCAGAACTTTCGATTTTTCAAATTTCACCAAGTTGTTGCTTGTTTTTATCTTACAAAGAATGCCTATTAGGCTACCAAGCACACTGATACGATGGTTTTGTTGTCTAGAATCAAACTTGCTTATAGTACGTATTCATGGGGTCTCAAGAGTTTTACGGTAGACGAATTTGATATCCAAATTGTAGTGCGTTTTCATTATGTATGATTATATAGTATGTGCAGGGCATCAAGAATGATCTATATAAGTATCTCTGAAGTCTGAATATAGTGATTTGGTAAACTAGTTCCAGCGAGAATATTCCATGGGTTCTCAGTTGGTTTCGGGTCAATGAATCCGATTTTCAGAATATAGTTAGTTTTCAGTGGTTTGGTGATTTATTGCGTACAGGTCATCAGGAATTATCTGTATTGGTTTTCCGGTTACGTCGGTTTCGTTATCTAGAGTCCACCTGGAGTATCATGCCTTTTCAGCCGTTTTCATTGCAATAGGGTCACTGAATCCGATTTCCAGCGTATAGTCGGACTTCAGTAGTTTGGTACATGGCATCAAAAATAGACTATATAGAGGTTTTTCGATAATCTGAATACGATATTTTGGTTATCTAGAGTCAAGCATGCATATTTCATGCCTTTTCAATGGGTTTATGGTCAATGCGCCCGATTTGCAGAATATAGTCGGTCTTTAGTTGTTTGGTTACGTAATGTATGTCAATAAGAATTGTCTGTATAGTTTTTCCGGTAGACTGAATACGATGGTTTGTTTATCTAGAGACCGTCACAAATAGTTGACGCGTAATCAGTTGTTTTCGATGGGTTTAGGGTCGATGGAGTTTTGAGATTTTCAGTGGGTTCAGGGTTCAAGAAATTTTACGGTGGCATACACATGAATCACGGCTTGTTACAGGTCATTAAACTAAATGATAGCTTAAAAATGAAACCACGCTCGTTTCACTCTCGCTTACGAGATACTTGTATTATAACGGCAAGATGATTCCTGACATTCCAGGCTTTAAAACGCGAATACTTGGCTACAGTACGCGTCAAAAATGACTGTCGCCTTTCGACCGAGGAGTGTTATGTGTTATAATAAATAACAAAATACAAAATATGTGAGCCTGGAACGAACAGCAAGCGAGCAGTTTCTCACGCGTACAATAATGCCTATTATAAGCTGCAAAGTTGCGTCACGTAAAAAAAATTCGGAATACTATTGGTACAGTGGAAGTTGTAATGCTATTAGAGTAAAGCAGCATCATGAAACATGTTAGCTATTATAATCCCAGTGCTTTCCTGTTGTATGGATTGTGCATTTTATCTATAATATTAACGCAAATTTTTGGGATTTTCTTTTATCCTTACTCGAGTATATTGTTAACAATACAAACAGTGATCACCAGCGACAGGTGCAAAATATTGATCGATTTCAGTTAAATTTGTTTAAATTTAAATTTAATTAAAATTAAATTTTAAAAATTAAAAGTTTAAATTTAAATTAAAATTGTTTTCTGTTTCATATTTCGATTAAACGAAATTCCGATCGATTGAGGTTAAATGAAATTTTGATTGCGCCTATGTAGTGGCCGGGACTGTAACGCTAGTGCATCTGTTGTGTTTAGCGCAATGCGTATGAATGAAATGTAATCAATACCCACAAGAGATATGTACACACGCGACGCAGTTTTGTAACAGTAGTCCGCTAAATTATTGTGTTCAATCAGTGTAATTATCAGCATTCGTATTTATGCCGAATGTAGCTGAAGCGTTATTGTGTCAAGAACATTGTGAAACATATTGCGGCATATTCGCCATTGTACGTGCTAAATTAATGAGCGAGTAAACTAAAGGTAACCCCGCCAACCATCCGATTTTGTATTTTTGCATAAAATTTGTTACGGAAAGCATTTTGGTCAATTGAAATCCGGCGTAAAACTGTTCGTGAACACAAAATGGTCAGATTTCAATCGCGAGTGCTGTAAAATTACCCAAATTTTTGAGAACGAAAATTTGTTGATTATGACGTCACTTCTGCATTAAATTTGTTCGCGAACACTGAGTAATCCAAATTTAAATGCTAATACATTATGGAACAGAATTTCTGCAAATTGAAATGGCCTAAATTCTGTTCGAACACAAGGTCTAATTTCTGGCACTTGAATTGGATTTTGCCAATTTTCGGTTAGCGAAAAACCGAATGAAATTAAGCATTTTTCCGTAACAAGGATTTGCGATTCGATATCGGTAATGACAGGATCGTTGGCGGGGTCACCTTAAGTTTACTCACGCATAACAGTATACAGTGATTTGGCATTAACATAATCGTATAGTACTCTATAATTATTATTGAAACCGAGCGGACGTAACGAGCGGAGTTTCTTCGAATAGCGCACATTTGTGACATAAATTCGTTTTGCCTGTCTGTTAGACGCATAACTCCTCATCAGACACATGAATTTTCGAAATTTTTATTCCATTTGTGTTTTTGCTGCTTTAATGATTTTCTAACTAAATTGTCACAAAAGCTGACATGAATTTAATAATTTGATTTTGGCCATTTGGAGTCACGCAATATTTTGAGTTATAACTCGTTGCCAGAATATCAGATCGAAAAATGGCGTTACTCGTTTGTTATGCATTTTTATCAGAGCGTGCAGTTTTCGAGTTATGACGCTGAGCTCAAGAAATACCCCGAAAAGTTAAATTTTCAAAATTTTGACAGTAAGAATATTGCTTGTTGTGCGAAATATAGAAATTTTATTTCTGTCCGCAATTATTGTATGTTATCCGAAATTGTATGCTATACAACCCTTGCGGTAATGTGCCGGACATAAATTTTAACACCAAAAATCGTAAAAATTTTGCCAGATTTGCAATATAGAGTTAGAATGCGGCTAAAAGTTTTTCAAGTTGCAGTATACGATACAAGCAATATTGTTGCTATTGTGCGGTACGCATCAAATAGTGCAAGCTACAGCGTAAAAATTGCTCTTCAAATTAAAATTATTTAATTTATTTTTAACGTTCTGTAATAGTTTTCGTGTTTTCGGTTATTGCAGGATGTCCAATCAGTTTCCAACGGTTTTGATATTTGATTAAAATGGCTATAACGTTGCCATTTGCCGGTGTATTGTTTCGTTGCGGGACTTTACCCAAATGTAGAACATTGCAGTATTTACTTAAAGCAAATTAGCAGTATTCGTAAGTTTTCCCTTGCCCCACGACTAACTAGTTCTAAGAATAATATTTCAGATACCTTCTGAAGATCTAACCGATATAATGAATCAATTTGCAAAATTTCGAATGCACAAAGGTTGGGAATTTCTGTACTCGTTGGATGGCAATTTTATTTGCAGGTTACTGATTGGCTTAAGTTTGTTTTGATTTTGTTAGCATTATCTTATCGACAAATTTTTTGAAAAACGTTATTGCACAAATGACAGTACGTTTGAGCTTGTCGTCCGTTCGTCCGTAAACAAAAAAGGATGAGCGACTGATTACGCTCACACAGTACTACATTTTGCAAATAGCCTTAGCAATAGTGCAAAACGAAAATGTTTCTCTGGGCTCTATTTGATAGGAAAATTTGGGCGCACTGTTATCAACTAGTACGCGCTGTCGTATAGCCAAAGAAAAAATCTGATTATGGATTAACCGCGGGTCATCTATAGCGCACTTAATACCGTTTTTGGATGCTTTTATTTCTATATATTTTTAAACGTTGTAGGAAATTGAATAGAAGATAGTGTATGCTTACTTTTTTTGCAAGATTACAAGGTCTTTAGCTCTAAAAATGCAAGTACGGATCAAATATTTATTCAGCGCAGTTTGATAATAAACAATTAATATCCCCCTTTATGTGTAAGTGTATGTTTAACTGTATTAATGATTATGTGTGCATGTCGTAAACGGCAATAATTGTTGAAGCCTTAGATGCAAACGCTGAATATCCTGTTATATTGATATTGTTCTTTTCTTTCCGCAACTGAAAAAAAATGTTAATAATGAGATTTCCATGGGACCCCTTGTTTATTGTCGTAAAAAAATCTCAAGTGAGAGGGGTGGGCGAAATTTAAATTTTTTTGTGCATTTATTTGACATTTTTTGCCTTTTTTGCTATTAGCCATTGTATTATTAAGGATTCATAACTGCCATATTACATCACCCCGAAGCTGCTAAGAATGTATTTTGTATCCCTTATTGTTGTGTGATCTGAATCAATATCGGACATGGGGGCTTTTCTGGAGTGGGGTGCAGGCGACAGGCGTGCGGGTAATTTAGGCGAGTGGTGTGGGAGAATGGCTGAGTGGGGGATCCCCAATAATGAAGAGGCTGCATTATTTTGCATTGCTTTCTGTATAGCAAACGCCATGCAACGCGACGCATTCCATATTGAGAAACCGATTTGTTATTCAAACACAAAAGTATTTTTAGATCAAGCCCAGAAAGGACGACATGCGAAGATTTTTTGGAACGTTTGCAGTTGAAGAGAACGCTAAGTGCTGTGTATGCATACGTGCTAAAGTGGTGCACTTCATTGTTTTTCAAGGCCTAGTTCAATAACCTGTGTAACTTTTCATTGGAAATGGGCTGAATCGGAATAGACTTGCGATTAGAGACTTTTTGATCTGAGCCTAGCTTTCAGGTAAAAATAAATTACCAACATATTTTTGATGCTCCCTCCATTAATGTTTTATTGGCAAGCAAAATTATGTATGAGCCCACTGTTGACACATTAGATCTTCGCCGGAACCTGGCAATTAGCTATTTTTAGGAATCCTGAAACAGTGGAGCGGCAAGCAGCCATGTGGGACCACATTCATAAACAATTGAATGCGTTTTTAGCTCAAGTCGGGCGCCAGCGACGTATTTCCGGTTTGTTTATTTTCTAATTTTAAGGTGTCTCCTATTATGCGGCTCTTGCACTATTGTAACGTTAAGGCTCAAGGGTTCAGTGGCTGCCGTCTAAGCCAACAGCCCAGAACTGTCATGTGTTATTATTATTATTGGTAGTACGATGCTGCAGAATCTATTAATATCATAATACCATAATATTTTGTCTAATTGCACAATTTGGTGAGGTTTAGCTTCACTTGCTTGCAGAACAATCTCAGGTTCTAAATGTAACTGAGGCGTGGCTTCTAGCTGACAGAAGATATAAAACCGCGTAATTCTATTCATTCTCTTCAATATTGTGTAATCTGTTGCTTCACTGGATAGCGGTGTTTTAATAGACTATAACTTGGTGCATGTTTTCTGTTGTTTTATGCGGCAGTGACTTTTGTACATGCGGACATCATTGTTGAACAGATAGTAGTAGTTGTTAATCGGCTTGCAGGATGTGTACGGTGGAAAGCTACCGCGTTTGGACCAAACGGACGTGCTTGTCCTGACGCACTCTAAACGCCTGCTCCTTGGACCACAACGCCAACGTTACACTATTACTATAATGACTAACGCAAAATATATACATGTCACCAATTAAGCAACACGTGCTGGTCGACCAGCCATGAGTTAGCTCATGTAATGAGCCAGCAGTTATATTTTTAAGTGAGAAAACGGTTTATAATACATAAATATTTTGCTGATTTTATATGCCGGTTATACGTACACATAACAGCGGAAATTATTGATTCAATCCTGCTGGTAAAATATTATTAATTTGTCTTCGATTTATATATTTTGTCCTGCCACCTTTGTTAACACAAGATTATGAATTATCCTCGTGGCAAAGCTAAATGAGTGAACACCGAAGTGCAATGATCCTATATGCAGTAGTTTCGGAAGCTGTCATTTAAAAGACTCAGCAATTTACGGAACTCAGAGGCCAGCGCTTATGCTGTCTATCGATTCCGGATTCCGTTAGCTTTCAGTTCCTTTGCATTTTGTTCCAGGCCATAAATCTCCACAACGAAGTCGCCGCCGTACCGGGTCTAAGTCTCAGTCATCCGATAACGAAGAAATTGGAGCGGTTTACGGCCCGAATACGGCACATCATCGCAGGCGAAGATTCTCATCTGGCGGGAGCAAAGGTAGTGGTAGCGGTGGGCTTAGCAGTCCGCGATTTCAGTTAGAAAATGCATCTCCACCTTTGCTAAAACGTCATTTTTCGACATCGTCGGATCAACTTCCGCTTAATCGGAATAATGTAAAGAATAAAATTCATGGCGACACTAATGACCAACGGTTGTCGGCTTCAGATTACGATAATCAGCAGCCAGAAAGAATGGACCCACTAAGTCTGGAGCTCCGACGTTTTTTGTTGGCGCAATTTACAAAGAAACCAGTGCTGGGATTGTCCGAAGTTAAACGTCTTCTGTGGCTGGAAATGTCTAACGCACCAAAGGATCATATTTTGAGTACCGGTACTGTCACAGACGGGCTGATTCAGACAGTTGCCATCGATGAATTGGGAGCTGCTAAATTTATGGATAAAAGGGTTTGTGCTTTATTTATAAAAGCTTTAGAGGTAATTTTTAATTTTACAATAAGATGTCGAAAGTAATAATTGCTATATTTATTACATGTTATGCGTTAGCCTGTTATATTTATTCATTTGCTAAAGCAAAGTGTAATTTTCTTCCTAGGTATGTTGTTGGATGTTGTCTGTTTATGTAATAATCTGATATGAACTCTACTTTGTTTTAGCAAAGTCGAATGGATGACTAGAAGAAATAAAAGTATTTAATTTTGAAAGGTTCCCTATTAAACTATATACAAAGCGCTGAATTTGTGGAAAACAAATAACGATGGAAAAGAGTCTCGCAAAATAACTTACGTATAGTTAGTAAAATATCTGCCCGTTTTAGGCTGTTGAATCTACATTCGTACTGTCAAAGATCGGTGACTGGCAAGACGTTATACGTCTCATATTGCAATAAGTGTTGTCTCATGAATGACTTGCAATAAGTGCTGTGTCTTGAATTAAACTATATACAAAGCGCTGAATTTGTAGAGCACAAATAACGATGGAAAAGAGTTTCGCAAAATAACTTGCGTATAGTAAGTAAAATATCTACCCGTTTTAGGCTGTTGAACCGACGTTCGTACTGTCAAAGATCGGTGACTGGCAAGAGGTTAGACGTCTCATGTTGCAATAAGTGTTGTCTCATGAATGACTTGCAATAAGTGCTGTCTCTTGAATTCCAGATTTCGTACTATACCAGTAGTTTTTGAGCGGAGCGAAGCGAAGCGTTTTTATTTTCTGTCTGGGATTAAAAAGGTCGATGCCCGTCCGTTCGTTCGTTCGGTCCGACGGATCTCAAGAACCACTGAACCGATTTTAAAAGACTTTTTTTGTTTGAAAGCTATCATGTCAGAGTGTGTACCTGATATTTGGGATTAAAAAAATTTGAGTGGTTAACTAGTAATTAGCTAATTAGTTAAGCTTATGCAGCTTAGAATAGAGAATTTTGCAATATTTGTGTTATTTATTGAAATAGAATCGTTTCGATCAAACCATTATAGAGTTTTTTGGGTCGAAGAATTCAATTATAATATTTTTACCAATGATAAAGCCAAATGCCCTATGCAATATAGTTATTTGAAGAACATAAAATTGTGTACATTCGTAATGCCACAGCCCAAGCTCCCGCTCACAAATCTAGTTCCACTACCGACTAGTTTATATTCTGTTAGATACAATCTAGTAATATAATTTTCTCTGTTCATTAATGTATATCCAATGCTGTTATAAACATATAGTACTCGCCAGAACTGACTGCCGTTTGGAGTGAAGGAACTTCGAATAAAATTTATCCAGGAACAAGTCTCGAACACCTTTCGAACAAACTGAAATTTTTCTAACGAATGTTGATCGAACATCGAACGAACAGCACTGCCCAAACAGATTCTCTGCTAGTTATCACGCCATAGTGCAGCCGGATAATTGTTCTCTTTGAGTAAAAATGATTTACTTCCGCTGACTTTGAAACGTAGTGATCCCCCTCCTGATAGATAATTTTACATTTTCACGTTTTGCTGCTCGAAATCCCGAATTGGTACAATTTTATCAATGTTAGGCTCATTCAAATCCCGTAATCCCATTGACATTTTGACGTCCTGCTTCGCATACGTATTATGTCGTCTAAACTGAGGTTCCAATTTGGCTGTTTAGTTAAACGTATTATACACGTACATGGTGTTTTTTATTTAGTATTTGAAAGTGTACCTTTTTGCTAAACTATTATTACGTTTTACGTTAGCACTTCAAAATAGCCCTTGTTAAAACGAGTTTTCAGTAGAAAATGGGGTCGATGTGGTTCTTTCTCGGGTTCATTGCTACTTTATATATCGTCTTTGTTCATCCCTTGTTCCGAGGGTTAAAGACAACATAATACTAAAATTTATTTGTGAGTTATTATAGTGCAATATGTTTAAGCGGAATGATCCGTAGCTGGGAAGTCGAAAAAGTTAGTAAAATGGCTGTGATATGATGTTTAGTAGTTATACGAAGAAGCCAGGTAACT